>CM042071.1:9822517-9942314 GCA_023512825.1 Liposcelis brunnea
TTTCGACAAGATTCAACTTGTAAAGTGAAAAATAAAATCCTTCGTTTTAGCAAAAATCTTAGACAAGTTTTAACATGTTCAAACACGAATATCAGAAAGTGTTGCAAGTCAAGACAAGTCTCAACAGGTTGAGAAATGAAACATTGAAGGGACATTTTTTTATTATCTGAGTATTGCAAGTGGTAATCAAGGATATTTTATTGGGGATGGCTCATAACTACTTTGGCCAATTCTTTGAAGGATTTTAAATGGCGCCATATTTTTATAAGCTTTATACTACGCTCATTTGTTTACACATTTAATTTTCCACATTCAAAATAATGTTTATCCGGATTCTTATGACATCACTAAGGAGTAACAAGAGATTGGTTTTGAGCCATTCTTTGTAAAATATCCTTGACTTGTAATTACCCTAAAAGCATTCTCTGTTTTCTGTTTCTGGCAAAGATTTTACTGACAGGATCGATTAATCCCTTAGCAGTGTGACGTCACTGAGAGGCCGAAGAAAACAATAACAAAAATGGCGGATTAATGTTAGCTAAATGGCAAAGACCTTAATAATAGACCCAACACTCCCGTACTTAGCAATGAAGTTAACTGAGTGTCTGGAATTCCGTTCAGTTAGCACAGTATTTGTCAAAGGTTCTCTAGTTCCTTTGGCAAAAATGATTCTTTCACTCCCTCGATTTGTTTTGGCTTCAAGATGTCCGTAAGAGATTTTGGTCTATTATTAAGGTCTTTGGCGGATGGAACCTTCAGTCTACGTCACGGTTACGAAGAAATACGATTATTTACGGCGATAACCGAAGCCCAATTGACCCATCCTCTAGTGAAATCCTCGGGTTTCTGGTTAATTTTGGTTAATTTTAAAAAATTTGTCGTTGATTTGCCTCAAATTTTCGCCCAAAAACTCTGGTCCTGGTTGAACTGCAGTGAAACCCTAACTGCAAATTAGATCAAACTTATTCCAACCAACCCCCACATCTCTCTCTTCCACCAATTTTCAACGACATGCTGAAATAAATACTCCAACCCACCCACTCCCTCCGAAAACCAATATTCATGTTACATTGTATAATTGTTATTATTCCCTAGTTTTAATTTAGTAAAATGAAATAGTATTTTAGTTTGTAAGTTTTACATTGTCTCAAAAAAACAAAACACTTCGTCTTCACGTGCCAATTTATTATAAAAACAGTATTAATCCCTTTTGCCATTTACATTTGTAAATACCAATTTACATTATTGTATCTTTTTAATAACAATTTTATTAAAATCGTTTACAAATATTTATTTTTTATCATTCCCCGCGTAATCCATAAAAACAGACTTACAGCAAAACCCAAATTACATCATCAAAGCCTATCATGCGTATAAAAGCACGCTACCTTATTGTTTCGAAAGCAAATACGCTAATATTTTGTTTACGTTGTCTCTGCCAGCATAATAACTTTCTACAAAGACCGTGACTGGCATGATAGTGCCCGACATCTTTCTACAATAATAAAATATTGCCCGTAAATCTGAGTTATATCATTTAGGTTGATAATGCTCTTTGTTCCTCAACAGAGACTTAAAAAAAAATTATTTCGCGTTTCCGTTCTTCTTTCGAGAGAGAAAACAAATAAAGCTTTGTAAAATGAATAAAAGCACATGCGAAATGTAAATGATTTTGAGGC
The DNA here is from genome assembly GCA_023512825.1 of Liposcelis brunnea. NCBI lineage: Eukaryota > Metazoa > Arthropoda > Insecta > Psocodea > Liposcelididae > Liposcelis > Liposcelis brunnea. The sequence goes on from CM042071.1 coordinate 9,824,197, forward strand.
ACATGTTGTGTCTTTTAGTGTCGGAGCAGCAAGCACGAGTATAGTCAGCTAATTATAATCATGTTAATTATGCATAATGAGAGATCGAACGGGTCTAAGCTCACGTTTTATTTAGCGGTGTCTATGTTTAAATCTGTCGTTAATAAGATTAATGAGAGATTTATTTCATTGTTATTTCCGAGTTTTGTTCAGGAAGCGCCAAAAAAATTTTATCAATAAACAATATTTTGTGGCAAAACTTTTCCTATTGGAAAGTGGACACTTCAAAAAGTCGACTGCTACATACGAGATCGCCATTTGCAATAGGCAAATTGCATAAATTTTAAAATCGCAAATATTATTAATATTAAATTTTAAATAAGGTATTTGAAGGTAAATACGCCAGTCTTCCGTCATAAGTTAAACGTATGTTTTAACCTGGCGTATTTACCTTCAAATACCTTATAGAAAAATTTCCTTTGAAATTCAAATTCTAGAAAGCCCGCCAAAAACCAATCATGAACTTATGACGTCACAACTGAGTCGGATTCTTTGTTCCTATTGGTGGAATTTTCGCGCCAAAAAAAATCAGCCAGTGAAATAAAAGAATTCAATTCAGTTCAATTCAGTTCATTCAAAACAATTCAGTTGTGACGTCATTATCTCAAACATGGCGTATGGTGATTTCTGGCGGGCTTTTTAGAATTTGAATTTCAAATTGAATTTTTACCTGTTTAATGAAATTTTTTTGAGGATCAGTTAGTAGCGTTTTAAAAATTCATGTTAGTAGCCTGTTCTGGATGAAGCTGCCATGTTTTTAAATTTTTGGGAATCGCCATATTTGTTTCATAAGCTGAGCAATAATTACCATAGCGACTTCTTTTTCAAGATTGTGAAGGACCAGCCATGGCGAAGTCTCAGGCACTAAAACTGTAGCTTCGTAAAATTCGCAATTATTTTGGAACTTTCCAGAGACAGAGTGTGCAGCAATGGAATTGTACAGACATTGTAAAATCGTAAAACAACTCACGACTCAGCTTCTTCCTAACAGGACATTCAAAACATTCGAGTTTAACCCTAACAATTCATTATCTTCATTTATTTTCTACGTGACGTCTTCACTATTTAAATAAAAGTTGGAAAATTAATGAACAACGTTTTCTTTTGAAAAAAAAAAAAGCCGACGATAGTAAATATGAACTCTTTATTTAGCAGAATCAGTGCTAATTTCTTTTGAGGAATAATCAGCAGCGGTTGGATGCAAAACAAGAAAAATAAAAGAAAACGGAAAATGAAGGGGGTTATAAAATTTTTTTTGAGCTTTTGAAAGCTCAAACAGTGGCACCATTGCACCGAAACCGTAGGAGGGGCAACCTTTCTTGATCTTTGGGGGGTGACAAAAAGTATCACGAAATGCTTAGCTTATGGAAGAAAAAATTCTTCCTTACCCTCCCCAAATAGCGCTACTGAGCTCAAAGTGACTTAGCTAAGTCTAAACTCAGATTTTGTTTAAGAAGTGACCTTACGGTTTTCTCCTCAAACCTCTATTTATTAAAAGGCTTAAAGCGGAAATCGAGAATACCAAATTTCAAGACTGAAACACAGCAAGATGCCAGGTTTTGCCGGAAAGGGCAGGGAATGAGTAAAATTAAAATTTGAGTGATTCGCATCAGTTGAGCCAATCTCATCACAAATAATAGTTTTTTTCGAAGACCGAGAATTTTGAGAACTTATCAAACATCGGATGGTGGACTATTCCTTCTCAAGCGCCCACAGTGCATGACATATACATATAATTTTTAAAAATCATTAAAAAAACTTACCAAAATATATTCTTCACTTCATGTTTTCCTTACTCCCGTTCAGCCAAAGACAGACCAACCACTTGTTCCAAAATCAGGCTCCATTTTTCCGGATCTGAAAAGAAAGCGCAAAAACATGTCATTTAAAATTTATTAAACGATTTAATGTTGATAAATATTACGTTTACTTTTTTTATAATTTACCATTTGTAAATATTAACCTACGCTTTCCTTGACCCTGACTTTGAAATTGACGTCATCAAAAAAAATTTTATTATTAAAAAAGAAAATTTTCCTCGATGCAAAGGGATGAAAAATTATGCGATCATTGCTTTCTCAACTAATAAAATTACGACAGGGTTTGGTCGAGTTAAAATTGGGCGCTGAAAATTTTCAAAAAATTCATGGTCAACATTTTTTTTTCCCGCCATTTATTTAATTTTAAGAATTTATGTCTTGAAATTAATTATCAACACATCCTGACTATTCCCACCCGGTACATCTCATCAAACCAATCCTGAAAACTCTGTCGGTTTCGTAATTACATCAGGAAACAAATGAATCAAACATAACCTTTGTTATAGTCTGCGATAAGAGTTGCATATCTCTATTTGAAACTCGCGGTGTCTTCTCTCTCTTTTTTCTGCCTCTTTTCTAGCAAGATAAAAAACTCACTCTGCAAGGTAAGCTCGTGCAATCAGCATCTTCGCTGTAAAATAAAAAACAATCTTTGAACTGATTTTTGTTAATGACCGAAAAAAAAAACGGAAATAAGGAAAATTAAAAATAAAGAAAAAACGAGAACATAAATTAATAATAAACAAGAAGCAATTAAGTGTCATTAAAACTGATCAAGTAAATAATCATTGAAGTTTGTCATATGAATTAGTATTGACATCAGAACGGATCTAACAAAGCGATTGAGATGAAGAACTCAATTCTGAGCACGAGCGAAATGAAGCTGACAAGCAACATGGATACTGCGAGTGGGAATAATGTACCTGGTGTCGTAGAAGAAGAAGCTGTTATCCAGCTCCAGGGGCTTGGAAGTAATGATTTCACGTGTAAGTAGGAAAAAAAATTGGTCTTGTTGGACACAGGATCGAATTTTCGAGGCAAAATAAAAGCCAGGAATAATTTTCCAGCAAATTTGGCTCGAAAAAAAAATTATTGAAATTAATTTTTCTTTTCAATTTTTTGGAATTTCTAAAACAAGCTGGAAAATTCATGTTCTGTGATCATCACCATCCAGGAAATTTTTTATTTTTAATTTTGCAAACTCGGTCACGTTTTTTAAACCATGACCGGGAAAGTATTTTATCATATCATACCTCTCATAAAGTTTGTTTTTTCTTTAAGTCACGTAATGCTCAAATTTTTCCCTTGTTTTGGTTATTTATAAGAAATGATATATTTTGACAGTTACGGATTTATCGTAAAATATTACCCATCAAACGTTGATCCCGACTGGACTTATAATAAAAAAATGTTCGTTACAGTGATGGAAGATGATGTGATTGAATTAAGCACGAGAGATCAAATTAAAAAATTCGGAGAATGGTTCAAACATAAAATAAAACGAAGTTGCACTAAAAAAATGTTATATAGACGTTTGCCGATATTAACGTGGCTGCCAAAGTACAATTCTCAAGATGCCCTCGGTGATTTCGTGGCTGGGATAACTGTGGGATTAACTGTGATACCTCAATCGTTGGCTTATTCTAATATTGCGGGCCTCAGTCCTCAGGTAATGTAAAAATTTTTAATTTAACTTCAAAAAAAACATAAAATCTTTTAAAGCGAAAATTTTTGGTCTTGATTTTCATCAACTTTTTTAAAATTGAAATTCTAATGGCCAAATTTTAGATTTTAAAAGAACGAAAGCAGTTCCAGGGTAGATGCAAATAGTTTGGAGCATGTTTAGACTTGCAAAGGCTAGTCAGCAAGAAAGTTTAAGCAATGTCCCCAAGTGCCCTTTTAGCTAAAAATTTTTCAACTTCTAGACAAACCGCCACTGATAGCTATTCCGAATTGTTTTACTTTTGTGTTAAGTAGGGTCAGTAAGACAATAACCTGAATTAGGGAGATTGCCTTGATCATTTCGTTCTTATTCAATATATGATTGAGGAAAAGCGCGGGTAAAAAATCGTGCTAAATTTTCCCGTTACGTATAAACCCAAGAAAAGTGATTCATACAAAAAATTAAAGTATAAGGAAACAACTGATAAATAAACCGATGATTTGGCACAACTACTAATTATACTTAACTCAATTTAGTTGCAAACATTATTTGAAGATTGAGAGTCAGTCAGCCTTAACAATAAAACCATCCCAAGCAACAGCTTCAACAAAAACTGATTTCATTCTTTAAAAAAACACATAAAGACCTTTCAGATAGTCAGGTACAAAGAATTTAAATAAAATGTAAAAAGTCGGGTCTCTCTCAATGAAAAATTTACCTAAGAAAATAAATTTCCGAAAGTCATAAAAACATGACAAGCTAACCTAATTCGATTAGGAGCATGTAGTGAGCACGCGCCGGTCTACTTCATGAGTTCTAATAATTTTATGAGGATTAAGAAAGGTCTCTGATGTCTTTATCTATCTCTATCCTATCCTCTCTGAAAGGAGAGAGTCGCCAACTCTGTATATCGAAATCTAGCCTTCTCATTAACCGAAATCGTTTCAAACGACTTCCGTTTGGTCACAGCCAATCAAAGAGCAGCGATTTAGTTGGCGACTCTCTCCTTTCAGGCTCTCTATCTTAGCCAGGGCTTCTAATGATTCTCTAGGTAGCTCTGAAAAGGTTAGCCGGGGCATCTAATGGTTCTAATAATTTTAGCTAGAGCTTTCAATGGCTCCAGCTGTTTCATCCAATGCTTTTAAAGCTTTGTTTCGCTCAAGGAACTGCTGCGGTTGCATCTCCGATTTTTCATCCAGTTTTCTGTTTACACCAATCAGCGTTCAGACCGCCATTGCAAAAAAAAACTAATAAAAATTCTCCTCTTCAGCTTCACTCACTGCACCTACTAACAAAAATAATTTTTTTAGTATGGGCTTTACGGATCCTTCCTCGGCGCAATGCTCTACATAATATTCGGTAGTTGTAAAGACGTCCCAATGGGGCCTACAGCCATTATATCTCTTCTCACATATCAAGCCGTCCACGGATTAGGCCCAGAATACGCCATATTATTATGCTTCACAAGCGGTTTGATCCAGCTGCTAATGGGCATTTTTGGGTTAGGTAAGTCCCCCCTATACTCAAACTCCACAAACCCAAACAAAATAATAAATGAATTACTCAGGTTTCATGATCGATTTCGTGAGCGGCCCGGTATCATCAGGATTTACCTCGGCAGTCGCTTTAATCATAGTCACATCACAAATGAAAGACATTTTAGGGATCCATGCAACCGGGAATACATTCTTAGAAATGTGGATAAGTCTTTTTAAGGAGATGAAAAATACAAGATTATGGGACCCAGTTCTAGGAGTTTCTTGCATTGTCATTCTTCTAATCATGCGGGTAAATAAAAAATCAAACATTTTTAACCAAACAAGAATAAATCTTATTTACATTTCTATCGCAGCTGGTTGCTAAACTTGAAATCGGCCCAGACGACGCATCAAAAAAAAGCCTAATTCAAAAATTAATAACCAAAACCTTCTGGACGATCGGAACGTCACGCAACGCCATATTGGTGATTGTATGCGGGGCACTTGGATATTTCTTTGTGAATGAAAATACCGCTCAAAATGGAGAAGACTCCCCGTTTAAACTTATAGGCTACATCCCTCCTGGGCTACCAGAAATTCAAATCCCGCCATTTTACATCACGAAAAACGACACCTACGTTTCATTTATTGAAATGGCATCTACTTTGGGCAGCAACATGATTGTTCTTCCTTTAGTCGCACTTTTGGAAAATATAGCGATTTGCAAAGCGTTCTGTATGTGATTAAAATCACGTAAGCGTGAAAACAATGATAAGAAATTAATATTTTTTCTTCTTTTTTAGCTTCTGGTAAACCTGTTGATGCCACACAAGAATTGATAGCTGTAGGAATTTGTAATATAGGAAATTCATTCGTCCAAGCTTTTCCAGGCTCAGGTTCTTTATCTAGAAGTGCGGTGAATGAAGCCAGCGGAGTTCGAACGCCTTTAGGAGGCCTTTATACCGGTATGAGTCATTTTACTTAAAATAAAAAATTCTTATCAATGGATATTTTCCAACAGAAGAGATTGCCTTTTGCTAATTATGTCGATGAACTTAATCAGGGTTTTCAGAGATTAAGCATCTCTTTCCCCCGGTCACCTAAAAGTTTCTGTTTTGTATGTCTCAGTGATGGACGAGACTGTGGCTCGTCTTGTCTTGCAAAACAGGACGAGACAAGACCAGATTTATTTTCTGGCAAGACGAGTCAAGACTAGCATTTTTTATCAATTTGCTTTTTGCATTGTTTTTGAAGCTACAAAATGAAATACTCTACTGCAAGACAAGAACAAGAACTATGTATTTCTTGTCTTGTCTTGCGTCCACCTCTAGGCGCAATTAAACACTATACTTACACAAAAATTACTCTTTTCCCATCGCGTTGCAGAATATTTTGATTTTCCCGACACGCCGCAAGCCACTCTAACGCTTAATCGCCCTTCACAAGACATTATCCTTCCATCAATTTAGCACGATCTAAAGGACTGATGCGCCATCTCCTCTAAATGCTCCAACTCCTTCTGCAGATGCGCCATCTATTCACCCGGTTCTTCCCAAAAAAATTTTCCTAAAAACAAATAACAAAATTTTCAATTGACAGCTACTATTTTTTCCGTTCAGAAAAATCTAGATTAGGCCTAAAAATTATATCCTCGGCTTTAAAAAAAGTGTAACGAGGACTTTTTGAAGTGTTTACTTCTCTTTTTTTTTGTGTGATTCTTTCATTTTTATTTTTATTCCACGTAAACACCATCATTGCGCAATTTAAAAGTTTAGGACATTGAAAAATATAATGCGATAGGAAATCCCAGCACGTGCTTTGACATTTTATGTTTACAGACAAGATAACGATAATTCTTTCATTAACCGGCAAATAAGCTAATTAAATTTTCTTTTTTTCAGGTGTCTTAGTAATTGTAGCTTTGATGTTTTTCACCCCTTATTTCTTTTACATCCCGAAAGCGGCCCTGGCTGCCATTATTATAGCAGCCGTTGTATTTATGGTAGAAGTTCAAGTCGTAAAACCAATGTGGAGAACAAAAAGTAAGTCTAACGAAACTTTCTCTGATAAAATTTTTTAACATAATCTCTAAATAATTTTTTTTTTCTTCAGAAAGCGATCTCATTCCTGGTTTTGGAACATTCGTCGCTTGCCTTCTCCTTAAATTAGAATTGGGAATTCTTCTCGGAATTATAATCCAAATCTTATTTTTACTTTACAATGCAGCTCGGCCCAAAATCCTCATGCAAAAGCTAACGGTAAATATAAAGGCTAAAAAATTTCATTTTCACTAAAATTCCCCTTTTAATCAATTTTTTTTTCTTTACAGACCAAATCGGGTATTGCATACCTTCGACTAACCCCAGATCGTTGCTTAATTTTCCCATCAGTTGACTACGTTCGAAATATTGTGACCAAACACAGTATGAAACAAAACATTCCAGTCGTTATTGATTGTTCACATATATACGGTGCTGATTTTACAGCAGCAAAGGTAAAGAAGCCTTCTCATCAACTCCCAAAAAATTTCAATTTTTAACTGTATTATTTTTCTTTAGGTCATCGAAACCCTAACTCGCGATTTTGCACAGAGAAAGCAGTTACTTATGTTTTACAACTTAAAATCAAGTGTATTTTCCGTCTTCGATGGGCTTCAACCAGAAGAATTTACGACATTTTATGAGCATGACGATTTGGATCAGCTATTACAAAGTAAGGGTTACACAGTTCCGCCTGGCATGAAAAAGAAAAAAGTGTCAAGATGGTCAATGTACATTTAAGAACTAAATCCTCTCCTTATCCTTTTTTTTTTGGCTTTCAAATTAAACCTTTGTTGTTTTGTTACTTTAATACCTTTTCCATTTTACAGACAAAGTGCTGGAAAAAACAGCCTTATAGTGCGGCTAAAACAGTACAATAACACTTCAAAAGGGAAAAAAAGATCTATTTATGACATTTGTCCGAAATTAAGCTTCCCGAATAAGATGTGCCTTAATTACTTCATTATTAGCAATAATCAACTTGTTAGTGTATATTACAAACTGGATTTGTGCAGTTTTTGTTATTTATTTTGTATTTTAAAAATGCTTTCGTTTTCTTTACCATGTAAAATAATGTGTAAATACTTAATTCAATTATACTATTTATAACGATTATCAATTGGGTTAAAAATGATTTCCTTTCAAAAGCCACTTTTTGAAACCTCTTGTGGCAATAATTTGATATCTCATGTTTAAGACATAAACGCTTCTTCCTGATGTTAAAATGATGCTTGTTGACTCATATTGTTGCTTTAACAGAGTAAGCTCATAAGTTAATATATATAAGAAGCATTTAATACTGCTAAATAATTAAGAGATTGAGCTTGGCTCTGGTTTTAAATAGAACGTACCCTCCGTATGAAAAAAAAAAAAATAAACTCACCTCGGATCATTCAGGTCCAGTCATGTTTCTTGAATTATCTGAATTCATTTAAAATTCATCGTTGAATGCATCATATTTGTTTCCTTTATCCCTTAATACAATCATTGCAGTGTTAATATGTAATAACAACCTGTAACAGTATAATTAATCAGAGTTAGTTCATGAAAAACCGACACAGCTATTTTCACCGACCCCCCCATCACTTCACGAAATATTTTGAAGGTGAAATTAAGCAAAACAAACAACGAATGTATACCTGATCATGCAGGCGGACAATTTCGGTAATCCTGAACAATATTTTACGAGAATAGGCCTCTGGCAACATATCAAAATCAAGCATTACACTCGCACTACACGAGGAACCTTTATTCTTTTGTTTACCTTTTTTGCCGTTTCATGTTGCCAACTTTTGAAATCTACTGGAATGTTCTCTTGGTTTTAGTAAAATTCCACAGCAAATCTCGACTTAAGTAAACAAAAGTTACAGAATATCTAAAAAAAAAAGGAACACTGCTTATCATTCTGTAATAAAAAAAGAGTAAATAACATTTTTATTTACCACAAAATGCAGACCGGCCGACGATTGGCTTCCACCAAATGAGATCTGTTTTCAGCCCTTTTTTGAACATGTTTTTCAAGTTTACTGCAATCCTTTATGTGATCCCCCATCAGTACTGTCTGCTATACACATTATGATAACTATTACTTCACAAAATAGGGTATTGAAACCGCAATTTCACTTTATTTGATTCTACGAAGTCTGTAGCACGCTTTCACTCATTTCGCGACGCGTTGCCAACTGAATAAGAAAAAAATCCGGCAGGTTTACCTTTCTGCTTCCACGACGTCACATTCGTTTTTTTCTTCTGCTGGCTAATAACAAGAGAAGGAAAAAAAGGTGGGAAAATGATCAAAGCTTCCGGTGAAATTGAGGATAGAAAAAACAATTCATTTATCATTAACTTTTTTATTTGTTACTAATAATAAAGACATTTATAATATTCTTCAAATAATTCCTTTTTTTCAAATATAAATCTCTTTTTAAAGAAGGTGAAAGAATAAAAAAAATCGCATCTTTGGTTTTATTTATAAAATTATTCGACCTCATTTAAACATCACTCAATATAATTTTCTTTGATTATCACACAACAATTCTACACATATTAGCGTGTTAATTATTAACACATAATGATACTTAACACAACTTATTTTTAATTTTGCTTTAATTTTTTTTTATTATTTTTCCTGGATGAACAGTCTAATAATAACAGTTGAATCAGTCTGCACATATTTCGATTTTTTTTTTATTATTACAAAGATGTACAAAATTGTAAAATACTTATATATTAAACATGAAAAAATATATCTATATTTTGCGAAAACAGCCACAATATTTTTGGAAAAATTTCTTTTTTTAAAACAATTAACATGAAAGGAAATAGTGCTCATAAGTGCAATTTATTTTTGGTGTCGATTCAAATTTTAATGGCGGATTACCTTCAAAAAACGGAAGTTTGTGAGATTCTAAAAAATGAGCACGTTGATATTTGCTTTCATTAATACGATCACCTAAACATGAGATCCGATAAAAAATATTTTTTACAATGAATTAATTATAAAGGTGATAATTAAAGTCAAATTATGATGGTGCATTTTTTTCGCCAAATCACGGGCGGAAAAAATTCATATCAAATTTTGACTTAATGTCATTTAAATCAACAAATTGTTTATTGAACTTCGTTTAACGTTGGAAGATTCATAACCAGTGTTTATAAGCAGTCAATTAAACACATGGCTGAAGGCTATGAATCATGAAAAATTTAAAATTAGCGAATATTAGAAAAAAGTTAACGTTAAAATGCAAAATCGAAAAAAGAAACGACTTGTACTTTGAAACACTTTTAGGTTAGTATAATAAAAATACAACCGATGTGAATAATGTTAAAAAAAAATGTAAAATTAAATAACGAACACTTTTTAGACGATCACAAAAGAAAATGCGTAAGTACTAATTCGTAAAATAAAATTTTAGCAATAATTAATCTTATATAATTTTTTTTAAAAGTTAATATGCTCGGAGCGGGGTTTAACTGTGGCACAGAGCTTTCTCAGCCGATCCTTAGACAAGTAGATGCTAGTACCAAAATAAAATTTAATCTCGCTCCAGACAAAATTAAAAAAATTGGGTAACAAAAGTTTCAATACTTATTTGGTAAACAATACAAATATTAATGCTGATATTTTTAATATTTGTATAGAACCGAAGTTTTATCGAAAAATAAACCGGAATTTTTCCCGTTTAAAATAATTTAACAGTTAGTAATAAAAATAAAATTATATCACAAAATCTGTTATAAAAAATACATTTAAATAATAATATAAAGAAAAAAGGTTGTCTTTTCACGGTTGGCTAATTTCATCCGAAGGAGGTGTTGTTACTACATCGGGCACTATAGGATGCGTAGCTTGAATTGAAGTCGGATTAAATACCTGAGGGTAAGTTGGGAGTATCACATCATCCATATTTGGTAAAACCATTACTTTCTGTAAAAAAATAACAAAATTTAAAAAAAGAATTCTAAAAAAAATGAAGTTTTTGGGTTGCTTACCTAAAGGCAGTATGGGAATGAGAATAGTAAGCTTTAGGATCTCGGATTAATAAAGGAACGATGTCGTTAACCATATTAGGCAGGACTATTTTTTCCTAAAAGGTAAAAGGTAATACATTTGTAGAGGAATGAGTTTGCTAAATTAAATACTTACCTTAAATTCTTGCATAATTTTTTTCTCTAAGAAATTTTTAACGTGAGAGATTCGAACGTGTTTTTCTCCTATTTTCGGATGAGCTGATAGCCAAACTTTTGGCATTTCTCGAAAGCCGTACCTGTAAAAATATTAAATTTTAATTTTATAAAAAGTAAAAAAAAAAAAAATGAAAAGTCGGGTTAATCGACTTACCAAAGCCTATCACTTGGAGGAGGAGGAATATTCACAGCGACGGTTCCGACACAGCCTTTCAGTTCTAAAGTCAATTTCAATTTAGTTTGCGATACTCCTGCAATAGCTTTTTGAACGTATTTCGATTGCGCCACGGATTTAAAATATTTCGACTGAGCTACGTTTTCGAAAATCCTAAATAATTTTTTACTTGATCTTCTAACAGGAACATGCTTTTTTTGACTAACAGGAACGCTGGAAAAAAAGGGGGGGGAAAAAATTAAACCGCAATCAGCAATTGAAATATTTTTAAAATGATTTACTACTAACGTTTCTGGAGCTGCTTCAGCCGTGGAAGACGTGGTAGATGGTTCGTCATCATCATCTTCATCCTCATCGGAAGACTCTGCAGAATCCTCTAATTCGCTGTCGTACATTGGCGAACGGCTTAACAAAGAAAAAATTAATCCGATTAAGCTAAATCCACTTCGTCTCCGCCAGAGACCGCTAATGTCGTTTTAATTTGTAAAATGGCTGCTAGAGAGCGTCAGTGTCGTTTTAGTAAGTCAACTGGCCGTCAGGGGTAGCCAAGGTCGTTTTAGAACTTACGCTTGAGGGACAGATTCTTGATCAAAAGCAATATCGACAAGTTCAGCAATGGCATTTTCTTGTTCAGAGGGCATTTCAGGATTTTCAGGGATTTCCGGCATAGCTCCCATTTTAAGCAAACGAGTTTTCCTTACTTGAGGAAAAATATTAGTAAGGGTCTCATCCCCTTCCCAAAAGATTGTACTTTTCGGTTTCATTCTAACATTTTTTCCCTTCGTTTTTCCAACGTAGTTAACTGGCTTCATTTCCTTCCTCAATCAAAATAAAAAATAAAATAATAGCAAGATGGGGTTTTTTTAAAAAAAAATTTTTTCGCTTACGGTTTTTCTTGAACAAGGGGTGATGGTTCCTCTTCCTCGCTAACCTCCATCCCTTTTTGTAATTTTATTAAATTAAGCTGAGTTTGTATTGTCACTTTAACAAGCCCATCGAACGTTAGATCCATGTCGAACCAGAGACCGCGATCATCTAAAACTGGGCTGGAGACACGATGAAATCTTGGACCCATTTTACCCAAGTCAAGTTCGACGATTTCCATTGTTTCAACGTAAAAAGGCATCTAGAAAAAAATTAAGATTAGAAGTTTGAGTAATGGGAAATATTAAGCTAATAAATATCTTTTTGTTTTTTCTAGTCGACCCAAATTTTTCAGAATTATTCTAGTCAAACAAACTTTTTTAGATTTATTCTAGTCGAACAAACTTTTTCAGGATTATTCTAGTCGAACAAACTTTTTCAGGATTATTCTAGTCGAACAAACTTTTTCAGGATTATTCTAGTCGAACAAACTTTTTTAGATTTATTCTAGTCGAACAAACTTTTTTAGAATTATTCTAGTCGAACAAATTTTTTCAGAATTTATTCAGAAAAAACAAATACTCGTTGAGAGTTCTATGCAAAATAGTGTTTGCTTACTGTCTAATGATAAAAATAAAATTATTAAATTAAATTTAACTTACTCTTATTGAATTTAATTTTCTTTCCATTTTCATCCTTATTTGCTCAAGCCAAAATGGGCTTCGAAAAACATCGAAAAGAATTCTATTCACAAACGCGTTAAACCATCTAGTCTGTAGTGGAGATTGAGCTGGTATATCCCGACTTGAATCTTCTTCTTCGTCTGTGGTTGGTTTGGCCTATTTGAAAAAATTTTGTTTTAGAAATAAGTGTTGAAAAAAATTTAAAAATAATAAAGTGGAAGGATTCTTACTCTCGTGGGTCGAAAGTTACCAAGAGAATTTCGCACACGGATTCGGCAATTGGATTTATTTTCAGTTATTTCACTTCGCACAGGGGCAGCTAACGAAAAAGCGACTAAAATATTTTTTTAGCTTTTCACGAATTCACTGTTTGTATTAATGCATAAATAATACCTTTCTTTTTCCGTAAAAGTCTTTTAAAAAATGAAACAGGGGTCTTTAGAGTTTTCAACGGGAAAAAATGAAGTCTGGGAGCTTCGTTTTCCTACCAAAACATTAGAAAGTAGAAAAATAAACCGAGAGCTAATCCTCCTTTGCTCTAATCAATACTTACAACATCTACAAATTGAGTCATGTATCGAATATATTCCTCAAACTGTGCTTCTTCCTCATCATAAAAAACACTTTCGAAAGGAGTTGAAGGTTCGTTGCTTGTACTTTCATCCGGACTAATTTCCTCGCTATTTTCAAGATTTACGGTCCAAGTTTGTTTTTCAGATTTATCAGGCGTGGATTTAGCTTTTGTAGCTGCCAATAATTTACGATACCTAAAAAACAAAACAAAATAATACATCTGTGATTGAATGCTATGACGTAGGTCAAGGTCAAGGATTTTCGCAAATAACAATGAGCAAAAGCTTCCGAAGTTCAATGTCTAAATTACGTACCACTCTTCCTTTTGTCGATCACATCTTGCAAATAAATTTAAATATAATTTTCCGTAGACGGATTCATGACTTTGTGAAAGAGTTTCATCAGTTTCGGTGTTTTCTGGATCGGTTTCTTCTTCGTCGATTAATTCGTTGGATCCGGCTTTTTCTTTTATTTTTTCGGTTATAAGAGAATCTGGTCGCAGTTGTATCACAATTGGATATTTTTTACTATATAATCTGAATAAAGCAAAAATAAAATTGAATAAGTCGAATTGCAGCAAGCATATCACGAAGATTTCAGCATCTCTTTACCTTTTTTTTGTCAGTCCTTCGGGCAGCAAAAGAACACTGCAATTACTAATATTATACAACCTATGATTTATGAAATTTAATTTATACTCAGGCTCATCATACGTCGCCCTTTTATTTATTTTTCCCTTTGGTCTGGATAACTTAAGGTAACAATCATTCACTTCTAAATAAACAGGAACTGTTTGAGTTACAGAATACATATCGGGGTCGTATTCCTTTGTGTATTCATTAAAAAACACCTAAAACAAAAACAAACAAAAAATTAGCACATTTAAAGCGAAAAAATTTGTTTGGCCCAAAAGTCGTCTTAGCCAGAGAACCAGCTCAACACGTCAAAAAAATCGTGAGCGGATCAATAGCTACCAGATGGCGCTAAGATCGTTTTAAATCACGAGATGGCGTTTAAAGGACTAATAAGTAAAGAATTTTGATTCACAGAGCAGTGCAAAAAACTTTTTCAAAATTTTCAGTCAAAAATTTTTTTTGAAATTTCTAATAAGGCTAATTTTTTAAAAGATTTCTTGTTAAACCATTTTCCCTAAAATTTTTTGCCGAATAAATAGTCGAACAAGCTCTGTCAAAATTTTTCTAGTCAAACCACTTTTTTTTGGCCAAACAATTTTTTCTTGACTAGCAAATTTTTTCAGAATGTTTTCGGATCAAATCAACTTTTCAGAATTTTCCTAGTCGAACAAACTTTTTCAGAATTTTTTCTTGTCAACTAGCTATTTCAGAATTTTTTCTTGTCGACTAGCTATTTCAGAATTTTTTCTTGTCGACTAGCTATTTCAGAATTTTTTCTTGTCGACTAGCTATTTCAGAATTTTTTCTTGTCGACTAGCTATTTCAGAATTTTTTCTTGTCGACTAGCTATTTCAGAATTTTTTCTTGTCGACTAGCTATTTCAGAATTTTTTCTTGTCGACTAGCTATTTCAGAATTTTTTCTTGTCGACTAGCTATTTCAGAATTTTTTCTTGTCGACTAGCTATTTCAGAATTTTTTCTTGTCGACTAGCTATTTCAGAATTTTTTCTTGTCGACTAGCTATTTCAGAATTTTTTCTTGTCGACTAGCTATTTCAGAATTTTTTCTTGCCGACTAGCTATTTCAGAATTTTTTCTTGCCGACTAGCTATTTCAGAATTTTTTCTTGTCGACTAGCTATTTCAGAATTTTTTCTTGTCGACTAGCTATTTCAGAATTTTTTCTTGTCGACTAGCTATTTCAGAATTTTTTCTTGTCGACTAGCTATTTCAGAATTTTTTCTTGTCGACTAGCTATTTCAGAATTTTTTCTTGTCGACTAGCTATTTCAGAATTTTTCTGGTCAACCAAATTTTTTCAACATTTTTTCTTCTCAAACAAATTTGATTATTTTAGTAAATCTTCCTTGCCAAGAAAAAATTCAATCAACAAGAAAATGTGAATTATAATGAAGTTCAATTATTTTTATCTGCTTGTAAAAATTAAAATAGGGACCAAGTTTGATCTCTACAATAAGAGATTTGATCTCATGGCAGCAGAAGCCAAATTCATTGTGGTCTGTAAATTTTTTTCCCTGATTACTAGATCAAATCTCTCCTTATCATTATAAAGCCGAAAAAACTCAATCCTGAGTTCAGAACCAAAACCACATTGTACTTCTGAAACCTTAAAAATTTTCAATTTCTTAATCAACACTCACCCCTTGAGGCGAAGTTTGCTTCGGTATTTTCAAAGGCGCCAACATATCATAAATCGGTATTTTAAACGGCCCAGATGGAATGTACGTGTCTTTCATTTGAAAACTAAAATTCATCAAATAATTATAAATATAATCCCCGATCATCATCAATATAACTCCAGTAAATAATCCTTTTAAAAACGACGACATCGGAAAAATTTGATAAATAATAATCGCTGCTATTAAAACAAACAATTCTGCTTTTTTCGCCAGCAGAACGGAAGTTAAATATAAAAATTTCGTATTCCTAGACGGAGGCGGCCAATCTTGAATCATCGATTGTTCTGAATTTCTCGAACTTTCCTCGCCGTTAAACGAACCCATAACATCCGACGGATTATTATTATTATCCCCTTGCCGGTCGCTTATAAAATTTTCATCGGCTTCAACTCCTGATTCGACTTCACCGACCGGAGTTTCTTTAAGCTCGCATTTAGCAGTCGAAATTTTAATTTCAGAAACTTTAATTAAATCTGATAATCTTTTTCGGGTGAAATCACCCTCATCCGTCTCAGCTTCTTCGGTTTTTACATTTTCTAATACGCTATCTATTAAGCTAGTTATCGTATCAGATCTATTTTTCTTTTTAGGGGACGCTTCTTCACTATCCTTTAAAGATTCCGATAATCTAGAACTTTCGGACGTGTCTTCCGAATCTGAAATGCTTGAATTTTCTTTACTATTAACTAATCTAGCTCGACTTGATATTCCAAGGACGTTTGATTTATTTCTTTCTATTTTCATTTCCGATATTTTTTCCTCGACCGTTTTCGTTAATTTCCCTTTTAACTCGTTAAATTTTCGCCATGGATCGCTGGAATTCGGGAACGGTGATTCGCATCCCGAGTCGACGCTCGTAGATCTTTTCCCCAATAAATTCCAATATTCCTTAACGGGGGTGGTTTCGTTTGTCGATTCGCCGCCTTTATCATCTTCAACTTTAAGACTATCGGAATCTAAATTTTTAGATTTTTCGGAAATGTCGCTATCATGATCTTCGACGTGAAGCTCCTCCAATTCCTCATCGCCTGAACGGAAGCGAAATGCAATTGTAGGACTAGACGTAGTCAACGATTTACCTGTTGTTGAAAAAAAGAAAAAGATATTACATATTTTTAGATTGTAACACAGGATGTAACAAATTGATTGCATCAAGGTTTCGATTAATGCAAGCTAATAACTAATTTTATTATTACGCAAACGATTTATTAACGTACCGTCTGATTTTAAAAAATTCCACATAACAAAAATTATTTCATTCTATAACGGATTTACAAATCAGACTATTTATCGTTATCGATAACGAAAACCGTCATAGTGAAATTGTTTATCTCTCAATATGGCGTAACTAATAAAAAGTTCTGAACATAAAAGGAAAGAACACTTACAAAAAAAAAATAGTAGAAATAATTAAAAAATTTCCAATTTTCATTAAGCTAAACTAATATCATAACCTGAGCATTTGGAAATTCCACTAAATCATAAGAATAAAACCTTTTGCTGACATTACTTATCAACCATGCAGAAAAAAAAAAGATAATCGAGCATTTATAAATAAAACTTGCTTCATTTTACACATCACATCATGCTTTTATCGAATTACACAATTTTTCAAAAAAAAAAAATATATAAATCACCCCAACCTTTCAGTCTTCCCAATGGAATTCTATTAACATTCCCTTCCATTTTATATCATTCAATATAAATAAAAATTATTATAAGCAGTTTAATGAGCTTTGGCAGATATATCCAAGAAAGCATTATTAATGATAATTACAACACCTATAAAAAGAAACGTGAAATTGTTAAAGCTTATGAACAGCAGTTTTCAGGATGATAAGTTTAACGATATGAATTTTACAAGCATATCTTGTGGCTGAGAAGCAAATGTAAATATTCAAAGAGCAAACACGAACTCATTTCAGTTAAAAATAGAAAAAAAGGTAAAGATTGAGTCATGCATTTCAATTACTCAAAAAACCAAACTTTTCTAGAGGCTTTCAATTATTAAAATGTCAATATTCCCATCACAGAATTCAATTAGAAAAAAAAGATGAAACTCAAAAAATTGGATTTTCAAAAATTAAATTAGCAATGTTGTTAAGGATTTGTTTTTTAAAAAAATGACATTCAAGGGTTAATTGTTTCTAGTTAGCACTTACCTGATTGTTCAGACTTTAAATGTGACATTGTAATTATTAAAATACGATTTCATAACATCGGCGAATGTAAAAAAGCAAATCGAAGAAATGAAAATATTACGTATCAGTGAAAAAAAATAAATTTCACGGATAGCATTTTGCACAATGTACGAATTCTTGCCTACATTTCGTTGTTAACCGTTTGATTCACATTATCAATCAATTTTGTTTAAGAAAAAAAGAAAAAAATTAGGGATTATACAGAACCCCGTAACTTTTTCCCTGTTTTGGAGAGGTTACAATGAATGATTTAAATTCATAGAGTAAGAAAACGGATTTCGTGGCAGCAATTCTACTTCCACGTTTTTTTTTCCAAAAATCAGGGGGAAAAACGTTTTTTTCTTCACGATTTTTCGTAAATAGCTCCAATAATGAAGAGCATTCAATATCCGAGTTTCTGAAATTGTTATTTTTCCGGCCTCTGGTATGTATCATCTTTTTCGTTTGTAATAAAGCCCCCGTAGTCTCCTCTCTGGCGCTGTCACTGAATGAAAAATGTAATCAATATTTCTGTAACAATCGATTTATTGAATTAATATTTTATTTATTTAAAATTTATTAAAAAAACTATTACTATAGTTACTTTTATTTATTTTCGGGTCTCAAAATAGGAAAAAACAATATTTCTTTAATAGAACTAGAATCGGTTAAAAGCATTGTCAGCCTATCAATTCCCATCCCCCAACCAGCAGTAGGAGGGAGTCCATATTCTAACGCCGTGCAAAAATTTTCATCTATAACTTGAGCCTCATTATTCCCAGCTGCTTTTTCTTTCGCCTGTTGCTCAAATCTCTCCCTTTGAATAACTGGATCATTCAATTCCGTATACGAGTTACAAATTTCATTTTTAAAAATAAAAAGTTCAAACCGTTCGGTTAAACCTTTTTTACTTCGGTGCCATTTAGATAACGGACTCATTATTTGAGGATGATCACAGATAAATAGAGGATTAATACTATGCTTTTCTAAAATTAAATCTGATAATTTATCTAGTAGCTTTGCCGTTGTTTGGGGTGGAGGGCATTCGAGTTTGTGTTTTATGCATAGCTCGTGTAAAAATTTTTGTGATTCTGGGAATTCTAACTCACTAGGCGCCGGTAGTTTCACGTTTAAAACTTCTTCCAACGAAGGTAACAAACTAATTTTTTTAAATGGAGGAGTAAAATCGATCTCAACGACTTCATCGCTCCAATCATTCGGATGGTAATTTATTTTATAAGATCCGTGAATTTTTTTGACTAGACCTGTAAAAAACAAAGTGTGATTAATCTTTAAAAAAAATTTAATATTTTTTATTATTCACCTGAAATCAATTCCTCAGTAAGTGTCATTAAATCATTATAGTCTGCATATGCCATGTAAAACTCACAGCTTGTGAATTCTGGATTATGAAAAGCATCAATCCCTTCATTTCGGAATTGTCTACCGATCTCGTAAACTCTGTCGATACCACCTACCACTAATTGCTTGTGATATAATTCCGGAGCGACTCTCATGTATAAATTTAAATTTAATTCATTATGATGAGTTAGGAAAGGTTTAGCACTTGCACCTCCTGGAATCATATTCATCATAGGTGTTTCCACTTCAAGAAATCCAAGATCATCGAGAAAACGTCTGACGTAGGAAATTATTTGAGCTCGAACATAAAATTTTTGCCGGATATTTTTATTTACAATAAGATCTAAGTATCTCTGTCGATATCTTGTATCCTAAAAAAAATATTAATAAATAAAGACATAAAATGAAAAAGGAAACTAATGAGCAATATTGAAACCTTTTCTTTGATTCCAAAACGTAGAGGTGGAATAACTCGTAGGCAAGGAGTAAGCAGTGCTACTTTTTTTGAAAATATTGTCAATTCTCCTGTGCTTGTTTTTCCAGGGCAGCCTTCAACACCAATGATATCCCCTCTGTGAACTTTTTGAATTTCTTTGTTAAAAAGATCTTCAGACGGATAATTTTTTGCATTGGCTTGAACTTGAATCTTGACTCCATCACAATGCAAATCATAAAATGCAAGTTTAGAGCTATGCTTTCGAATCGAAAGTACTCGACCTAAAATAAATTACTATAAATTAAGAATAATAATATATTTAATGTTAACTGAATAACCTACCTGCTGCAGATAAAGTTATGTCCTCTAATCTTACATTTTTTTCTAAATAATTATATTTATCTATGAAATCTTGAAGCGATGTTGTTACTGTAAATTTATGAGGATAAGGTTCATCCCCTGATTCTTTTAGCTGTGCTATAGCCTGGGATCTTATTTTAAAATATTCCTAAAAAAAAAATGTAAAATTAAGAAAAAAAATTTTATAGAAGAGAATATTTAAGATTCTTACATCAGGACAAATTTCCTCCTCTGATTTGTTTTCACCTTTTTTGAACTTTTTCTTCTTTGTTTTCTCTTCAATATTTTTTTCAACTCCTACATTTTTCAATTTGCTGTAAAAAAATTACATGTTCTTTTTTTTAAAAACGCATAGCATATTATATTCAAGAAAAAAGGTAAAAGTAAACATACACACCTATTTGTAGCACATGATCTTCCAAGATTTTTCAAAAGAGAATTCCAGGCACATAATTTACCTGGATTTAAAAAACTTTTAGATTGTTTAAGCAGCATAAATGAAAACGGAATCATTTTCAATTTTTTGAAGCTTCAAATTTTTCTAGCGATTACTGAACACAAAATACATCAATTGCAAAAACTTTCCATATCTCCCGTATTTAGTCATTAACTAATAAATGTGCAAATAACTATTTTAAAGCGAATTTTAAATAATCTCTGCACCTGATGATCAGTGTTTGTTTACTACTGATATAACCTCACTTCGTTAAAAGTTAAATCTTTTATTACTCTATGCTTTAAAATTTCGCTTCGATCGCTACGCGGATTGCAAATCTTCTGCTGCAGTTATCTTTTGACAACATGGCATATTTTGTTTACAAAATTTAAATTTTTAAAATTTATAAAATGGGTGTTTGTTGTCTTTGTACAATTTTATTTTATGTAGGTGCGGCAGGGCTTGTATTTTTATTAGGGGTAAGCGTGGACTTTAATTTTTAAAGTTAATTTAATTGCCGGCGTTTCATTTAATTAGATTCTGAGAATATAGGTTAACGCTGAGGATACTTATCAATGAAAACTTTTAGCTGACAGTAAAAAAAAAACTTCAAATAATTATTTGAAATCTCATAACGTACTTGCAATGTCATGCTAATATTTATCGTCAACTTAATGCAATACTTTCTTCCTTAATTTCAGATACTTGTGTTAATGAGAAAATTGACTGAACCATACCCTGAGACATTCCGTTCTAAAAAAGAAAAATATTTCCATGATACAGTGTTAGATAAAGATGTAGAATTCCCCTCAATAAAGGATCCGTTCAGTGTACATTTAAGCGTTGTTGTTCCAGCATATGAGGAGGAAGCAAGATGTAAGTACTTTGTTTTAGCAATTTCTTCTTTCAAGTTGATTACTTTTTTTTTTAAATTCTAGTGCCTCCTATGCTGGATGAATGTTTAGAGTTCTTAGAAAAACGATTAGAAGAAAATAATAAATTCAAATACGAAGTTATAATTGTAAATGATGGCTCTAAAGATAAAACAAGTGAAGTGGCTTTGAAATATTGTAAAAAGTATGGGAGTGAAAAAGTGAGGTTATTAGAATTAGAGCAAAATAGAGGGAAAGGAGGAGCTATTTGTTTAGTAAGCACATTATACAGTATTGCTTGAAATTATTTTAACAAATAATCAAATGCTACAAGATTTTTTGTGGTTTTAGGGAGTTCAGAGCACACGAGGAGCTCTCATCCTTTTTGCGGATGCAGATGGAGCCACAAAATTTAGTGATCTTACCAAACTGGAGTCTGCTCTTCAGTTATTACTAAACTGTGCGTTAAGATTTTTCTGATTTTTTAAAAAAATTGGTCAAAAATCATTTACTTTAGTTTTTTTTTTAGGTGATTACTTAGAAAATCCTAGTGTGGTATCTAAGTCAGAAGCAATTATTTGTGGGTCTAGGGCTCATTTAGAGAAAGACGCGATCGCTACTCGATCTGTTTTTCGTAATTTTCTAATGCACGGTTTTCATTTTTTAGTTTGGTTTTTTACGGTAAGATTCTTTACTTTTGAAAATTTTTTTCAGCCACGTTTGTCTCATTTTTTGATTTTTCAGGTACGATCTATAAGGGATACCCAGTGCGGTTTCAAACTTTTGACTCGAGAAGCTGCAAAAAACTGTTTTCAGTCTTTACATGTAAAAAGATGGGCCTTCGATGTAGAATTACTATTTATTGCTGAAAGGCTAAAAATCCCGATTTCTGAAATCTCAGTAAGATGGACAGAAATAGAAGGTTCTAAATTAATACCAGTTTTGTCTTGGTTACAAATGGGAAGAGATTTAATTTTAATTTGGTTGAAATATAAAATTGGTGCCTGGAAATTAGTAGAAAAAGATTAACAATTGTTTTATTTTTTTTTACCGAAAGTAGCATTTGCTGTTCTTCAGGCTGCAGTGATTCCAATAAAGCCTGAAGCTTTATAAGTAAAAACAAAGTTAATTTAATAACGCGCTTTTTTTTATTGAATTTGGTAACACTGTTGTTTATGTAAATAACGAAAAATTGATGTGAAAAACATTTATCAAAAATCGAAATAATATTTTCAATAAATATTTGAAAAAATACAGAAAATTGCTTTTAATGTTAATTATTACCTAGAGACTTCTCCTGAAATTTTTTTGTACACGGCTTTTGGTGTTAGAAAATATGGCTGGTCATGATCAAGGAGCTCCGGATGGAAAAGATTTTAAAGGACTTAGTAAATATTTTAACAGCTTCACAATGGAAGGGAGGCGAAATGTAGCTGTAGTTTCATTATCAACAATGGCATTGGCCATTGGATATTTTTACTTTAGAAAGAAGAAAGAAAAAAAGTAATGTCGGTTATACAGAAGCATTTTTTTATCATCAGCTTTTAAAACATGAAAGGTATTTTGGATTCAGAATTGATGCTAGATAATGAATTATGAAATCCTAATTCGTATTTGAATAAATTAAATGTCCTGTGATTCATGAAGCTACAAATTTAAATGAAATAAAATTAAAAAATTTTATAGATTATTGCTCTTCAATAAATGCTCTGAAGAAAAATTTCTCTTTTACATTTCAATAAAAGCATTGTGACTGAAATTAATTTACGGAGTCATTATGTTGTATTTTCAATAATGCTTTGGGGTTTAGGCTTGGCCTTATTTTATAATTCTACGTAACCTTAACCGGTTAAATTTCATTTGACCAAGCATTATGTGTAGGCCCAACATTTCAGCAAGAAACATTTACTTGGCACTTTACCTTGAAAGCTTGTGACTCAAAACTTAGGGCCTATGTAGACATGACTGTTATTCTAACGCCGGTATATGATTTAAAAGCTAGATTTTTCAAGAAAAGTAAAGATTTCTAATCGTTTCACGTAAAACCATCATAGATTCGAGATATTAAATAACTTACATTTCTCAACGGTGAACAGGAAAACTACACAGGCCAGTCGTACAATGGTCGTAGAATAAAAAAAATCCACTCGGTAAATTATACAAATTTTTCACTTGAGCACTTCCTTAGCATCAAGAATTACTTGTTCGTAAAAAAAAACACATTTTCACCGGTTGAAATCTTTAAAAATTTAAGATAAACACAGAACACTTAAGAACGCGTCTACTTCACGACTGTGAGTGAAACCGTCATAAGGGGAAGCGCGTTCAGAAAATCTAGAAGTCAAATGGAGGCAACAAGACGAAATTCTGGAACGCAACCGCGGCCATTATCATTTTTTTTACGTATTTTTTTCATCTTCTTTTTTCCATTATGAAAATAGTTTTGGGGGGCTGTTTATGCCCCTTTTTTCCCACGAACATGTTTATTAATCTCTTGCAAAAAATCCTCCGTTAACTTATATGTTTTAAGCCATAATTTTTCTAACCGCATTTCTGACTTTACATTTACAACGTAGTAAGACAATGGAGTTAGGAGCTTGAACCTACTTTCAACCTGAATAAATTATCGTCATTAAAAAGGAAGGAAATGATATTTGAAATAAATTACAAAAACATTTTAAAACAAAACCACTGGTTTACCTTTATTGGAATCGCCTTAAATAAGGACGAAAATACTTTACTATTGAAACTAACAGGAAATGCATAAAATGTAGTCCGTTTGAGCATTTTCAACAGTGACGTAAAGCGTTATTTTTTAAAATCAGATGTAAATCTTCCCTAAAAATACTTTCTAAAGGAAAAAAAAAAAATAAAAAAGATTGGTGTCCAAATAAACGTAACCCTGATTAAAACAACAAATAAAAATTTAAAAATAACATCGAGTTAAAAAAATTTATTACATTTACTTAATCCTACTTTCCCATTTGAAAAAATGTATCAAATACTCTTCCCAAAAACCATGTGAAAAATCATTTAACATTTCGCATTTAATAATTATCCTTACAAAAAATGTTTTTTTTATGAAATAGAAAAAAATATTCTGCATACGATTATCTTATATCAATTACACAAAATTACGTCACTGATTATTACGGTACTTTTATTTCTTTTAATATTTACACATAATTATATAATATATACTATAAAAATTTACAAATGATTTTTTCCCCAACTTTTCCTTTTAACAACGACAGCCTCCTGATTCATAAATTTAACTCATTACTGAAATAATCTTTGGTTTAAATACTTTTTTCTTTTAAAAAAATTTCACGAGTTAAATTTATGTTTAAAGAGTCTACGACCGATATGCCAAATTTTTAAAAATCGAATAAAAATTTTTTTTTATTACAATTACCGGTCAGAAGGATCTTTCAACAAGTAAATTAATTATAAGCCAACTAAATATTTTTTTTTAAATGCGTTTCCACGTCTCAACATTTTAGTGCACGAATCCACAGGAATTTTATCTTGAAAATAAAAATCTTTTTACATTCTACATTTTAGATCAGTTACGACTCATGAGATCTCGCTTGCAAAAAAATAAAGGTACCTTTCTAAAGAAGCTTAAACATTTAATGTTAAAAAGATATTTCAGCCATAATTTTATTGTTTTTTTTCTCGTTCCGTTATTATATACTAAAGAAATAAATTCTTATTAATATTTTTTTTTAAACAAGTTATTCTATAAAAGTGTAGATTTTTTATGAACAGTGTGGCAGTGGCTCACCAGACTCTGTTTTGGGCCGAATGATGCAAAAGAAACGGACATTCTAATTCTTTTTTAATGGCGGTTATTAATGGACACCATTTTCACGCTAAAAGAGCTTGGCGGCGTCACTGCATCGTGGCAAAATATCTACTTTTTTTCAGAAAAAGAATAGTGCAGAGTATTGTTTGCAGATAATATTTGAGACCGATTAATTTTTTGACTTAAATTAATAACTCTATGACAATTCAATTTATTAAAATGATTGTCAATAAAGAATTCATTTGAAAATTTTTTCTATTTTTTTTAAATATCGGTCTTTGCTCAAAGCAAAATTACACCTAGGAATTTAATTAAACTCTACACGATTTTCATCGAATATTTTTTGTACATTTCATGAACTTATTTCCTTTAAAAAAAAAATCTTTTGATTTACTATACTTAAAAAAGATAAAATTTTAAAACCATTTCATCTATCAGTGCCATTATTTACAGTAAAAACAAATCGTTCCTTAAAAATTAAAGATTTTAAATTAGAACGACTTAATTTTATTATTTAATCTCAGTGCTTCAGAATAAAATCCAAACCGGAAAAGAAAACATTAGCCATTTAAAAAAGTAACTGACTAAAACGAGAAATATTTTTTAAAATTATTTAAATACAATCGATTATGGAACTTGATTTTTTTTATTACTTAAAAAATAAATTTAAAAACGCGCCTACAACGACTGAAAATTTTTAAAAAACGGACGTGTCATTTTATTATTATTTTCTCTTTCCCTTAAATAGTGCGCTTTTTTTTATACCCAATAACAATAATAAAACCTACATTTCTAGGATTTTTCAAGAGGGGTAATTCTACAGACGAAGCAAAAGCCTAATTAATAATTAAAAATTAAAAACTATTTTGCCATAAATAAATTCATCTAATACTTCAATACGATTACGAATAAAATAATTTTGAGATATTGGGAAAAAAATTAATTTTAAAAAAATAACAAGATTGAAGAAGGAAAAAAAGTAAAATTGACGATTGGTAAAACTAAAAAAACGTCAATGTTAAAATTTTTAAATAAAACACTCAAAAATCTCATGAGTCTTTAACCTGAAATACTTTCATAATCCGAATCCCTAAATTCCTCAAAAAAGAATGTACTTTTAAATTCTTTTCTTTTTTACAATCGACATTATTCGTCTGATCGTGTTTGGATTTATTCTTAACATCTACCGATTCATTATGGACGTGCTTCACATTATTTTCATATTTTGGAATGTTAAAATATTTCCTATCCGTATATACAATGTCGTTGTTACATAGACTTTGCACTCGAATACCTAACATGGATCTATTTGACTCGTGGAGTCTCTTTGACTCAAAGCCACTAGCATTATCGACGGTATCGTCGAAAAGATCTGGGTACTTGAACCTAAAACCAAAAAAAGAAAAAAAAAATTAAATGATTTAGATATTTGGGGCTCACGGTTTAAATTTTGTGTATTAACTCACCTGAAATGTTCTCGATCCAAATATATTCGATGCTCGTATTCCTCCGAACATCAAGGTTCATTCATAGTGAACTGAGTTGCACCATTATTTGCCATATTATCCAAAATTTCGCTCACATAAACAGATACATCTACGTGGGATTCCTCAGCCCTTTTAATGAATGTATGTTGAAGAAGGACATTATATTTCGGACGCTCATTCTCATCCTTCATTAAACTTCACACAAAAAAAAATTAATCCAAATTTATTTTCAACGAAAGCCTAAAAATAAATATTAAACTTACCAAGTATTTACAAAAGAAACAAATTCCATTGTAAAACAATTTCCATTATCATTTGGTGATAATCTAGGAGGATCACCCTTGACAACTTGATTAAGCTGCTCGAAAACTGTATTCCATTTTGGGTAAGGGAAATGACCAGTAGATACTTCCATAAGAGTGATGCCTAATGACCAGACATCAGATCTTACATCGTAACCTTTTGCTGTTTGGGGATCTATTCTCTCAGGCTGTAAAAATCAAATTATAAATCAAAAAATTATTGAAACCTTGACAAATTATTTATATACTCACAGCCATGTAAGGTCGGCACCCTGCATCTCTAGTTCTAGCAATTGAATCAACAAGCTGACCAGATATTCCGAAATCACATAATTTAATATTCCCTTGCTTATCTAATAATATATTACTTGGTTTTACATCTCGATGAATTATTTTCAATTTTTCCTTCAGGTAGTTTAAAGCCTTAACAGTCTGCAACAACAAATAAAACATAATGGCAACTCCAAACAATTAAAATTTAATGACAAAAACACTTACAGCAAATGTAATTTTTCCTATTATGTTTTCAGGTATCCTTTGATTCAATTTTTCATAGATAAATTTATAGAATTTATCCAAAGATGTATCCATAAGCTCCATGCAAATCCAACAGTCTCCTTCTTTAAATAAAGCCCCATAAAACTGAACAATAAACGGACATTCATTTGATTTCATAACTACTTCTAAATCCATTAATAATGCTTTTTGTTCTTTTTCATCAATAGTAGATCGAATCCTCTAAAAAAAATAAATTAAAAAATTAAATCAAATTTTCAACACAAAACATTTTTCTTAGTAATACGAACCTTAACAGCCATGACAGTGTTTGATTTCCTATGAACCATTTTATTAACAGTACCAAAAGCTCCTCGACCTATTTCTCCAAGGTCTTGCAAATCTTCTGATGTGAAATCATAAACTGAATCTGGGGATACCTCTAAACGACCTGATGACTGCATGCTTTGAGTTAGCTTTAGTCTTTCGCTAAAATATGCAAATACATGTTGACACAAAATATACCGTACAGTCATAATTCACATGAAAAAAACTCACCGTGACTTCTCAATCAAAGTTTCTTGATTAAAAGGAATGATTTTGGGTAAATTTTGCCTTGGGCGATTATCATCTCTGACTAGTGAATTTGAATTTGAATTTATCAACTGATTTAAATTCATTTTTAACTGCATTCTATCTTTGCTGGCAGTCACTGAAAAAAGAAATTTAATTATTACATCTTAACAAATATTTACAACTGATAACAAGCATGATTAATTAATGCATAAATAAACAAGCGATAGATCTCATTTTCCCATTTTATAAATATTGCGCTGAAAAAAAACATAAGTGAAGACCGTAAAATGCAAACGCACCTTGATTTTGATGGGAACTACTTTGATCTGCCATTTTCATCGAAAAAGTACTAATAATAAAACTGTCAATTCTGCAATGACTGAATGAAGGAAATGATCCTACTTTGAAAGTATTGAACCAGAAGAGTATTCTTCAACGGAGAATCAAAAGAAATCGTCTAAAGATGCCTCATTTTTCGAATATTCAACACAAAATTTTGTATTGATAATTTTCAAGTGAGATTTTGCCAACATAACAAAACAAAATTATTTATTCTAATGCCACGAAATTTTTTGTCGCCAATATCCATCCATTTTCTTTTTATTTGCTGTTGTTCTCTATGTCGGATTCGGACTCTGAAGAACCGACAGCGGCATACCCTGAGCAAGAAAAAAAGTTTATTTTCTCCCCAGTTAAGAAATTAGGAGAGGAAGAGCCCGTTGAAATTATAATTCCTGAGGTAAAAAACTTATCTTTTTCATGCTTCCTATTTAACTTCGCCGTAGTTTTATTACACAAAAACCACTAGATAATTTCTGAGCACGTTTTCCGATTTTGTTTCAGCAACTACAAGCCAGTTACAGTTTTTATACCTGGCCATCGGCTCCGTATTTAGCTTGGTATTTATACGAACACAGAGAGGATCTACCTGGGAAGCATATTCTTGAATTAGGAGCTGGTACTGCTTTGCCAAGTGTATTAGCTGCAAAGTGTGGTGCCAAGGTAACGATTTCCGACAGTGCATCATTACCAAAAACATTACAGCATATCCATAAAGTGTGCCAGAAAAATAATCTGAATTCTGACAAGGTTCATATTATTGGAATAACTTGGGGATTTTTTTTCAATCAACTGTTTGACCTTGGCAATATTGATTTGATTATTGCATCAGACTGCTTTTACGAACCTCTTCTTTTTGAGGATATCATTGTAACTGTTGCGTTCCTCTTAAATCGTTTCCCTCATTCTAAATTTTTATGCACTTACCAAGAAAGAAGTGCTGATTGGTCTGTAGAACATTTATTACATAAATGGTCATTATCTTGCAGGCAGATTGATATCAGCACATTAGGAACAAAGTCCAGTTTGAATATTAGCGATCACATTCAAGATCATACCATACACTTATTAGAAATCTCAAAAAAGTAATAAAAGTATGGCTGGAAGAATCATAAGAGCTCCGAAACTTGTTATCTTCAATTTACCTTGGTCTGTTGGGCCTAGAGAGCTAAGGGAGTATTTTGCAAAATTTGGACCTGTTTCATTTAGTGATGTAAAATTTGACAGAGCTACAGGATTCAGCAGAGGTTTTGGTTTTATTGAATATTCTATATCTGAAGATACCCAAAAGTGTCTTGAAATATCAGAACATGTTTTAGAGGGAAATATTTTAAATATTAGAAGAACAACGGACAACTAACAATATTAAAAGCTTTAGTAATCATGGCAGAGAGTAACATGCCTGATAATTTGAATTCTTTATTTTTATCTGCAAGTGCTCATGTGAGGACCATAATTTCAAAATTAAATGAAGGTCAAATGCTTCATTTTTATGGTTTATATAAACAAGCAACAGATGGACCTTGCGATAAGCCAAAACCAAGCTGGTATCAAATGGCCGAAAAACAAAAATGGGAAGCGTGGATGTCTCGTCAAGATCTGGGACGCGAAGCTGCCATGGAAAAATACATAGAATTGTTAGATTCAATCGATCCGTCTTGGCAAAATGATTCAAACGTCAAAACCAACGATTCTTGGGTTCATCATAGCACGATGAGAAATGACGATGAAGAAATATCCGAATCTAATAAAACCATTTTTGATTGGGTTAAAGAAGGGAATTTAGCCAAGATAAAAAGCATTAATTTTCAAGAAATAAAAATGAATGAATTATGCGAAGATGGTTTGAGCTTATTGCACTGGGCAGCTGATCGAGGTAATTTGGATATTGTTAAGTATTTTATTCAAAATATAAAAGCTGACATTGATATCAAGGATGTTGATGGTCAAACGCCTTTACATTACGCCTCGTCTTGCGGCCATACTGAAGTTGTCAAGTATTTACTGGACAAAGGTGCGAACGCTAAAGTTTTGGATAATGAGCAACAATCAGCTTTTGATATGGCTAATAATCCTCAGATTTGTGACTTGTTGAAACAGTTTATGCAATGACTTTTTATTGAAAAGGTAGAATTTCAACAGATAGTTTATTTTAGTTTTTTCATTTAGTTTTTTTTTTTTATAATTATTTGTTAAGTTAACAAAATAGAGTTATTTAACAAATTTTTTGGTTTTAAAATTTTTAACCTATAAAAAGCTAGAGAATTTAAGTTTCAATTTTTTTAAGCCTAATCGATCGGCTAAAAAAATTTATCTTAAAGCAGCCTTCTGGACGGGATTTAGCCCAATCGCTATTAAACATTCAGCAAGCTACTGGACTTAGAGGATTTCTATAAAATTAAATCAGGAATGTTGTTTTTATTTCTGTAAAGGATTTCACTTCTTAAGTTAAAGGATTATTATAAGAAATTTCTTGGCCCTATTAGCTAGAAACTGTTGTGTGCTTTGTTGCAACGTGGGCCAATCATTTTCAAAATTAAGACTCCGTAAAGAGTTAACCCGGGAAAAAATTGGTTTAGACTAGAAATGCAAGTCAGATCCTCATGTAGCTAAAGCAGCGGCTACGAGAGAGATATCTTAGTCATTCGCCTTGCTCCTATTTATTTTATTTTTAAACACGCGCAAAAAACTTAAAATTCTTTCTGCTTTAATATGAAATTTAAATCAAGCAGCGCTATCTTTTTTTAACTAATATTTTTCTTTGGCCCACAATTTTTTAATAGTTTTAAAAACCTTAAGTCTTGAAATCATATGTTGGGATCTCTTACCTCTTTTTAAATTTTTCTTGACTTATTCTTCCGCATTCCTATTTTCTTGATACTTA
The DNA here is from genome assembly GCA_023512825.1 of Liposcelis brunnea. Lineage (NCBI taxonomy): Eukaryota > Metazoa > Arthropoda > Insecta > Psocodea > Liposcelididae > Liposcelis > Liposcelis brunnea. The sequence goes on from CM042071.1 coordinate 9,855,588, forward strand.
GTAAACGATAAAAACACTTGTTCAAGACTTGTTTGGCCTAAAGAATAATCTTCTATATCTAATTGTTTTTTAGCAGATTCCATAACTCCAAACATTTTAGCCCATGTCATATGGGTTGCTGGTAACTGATACGTTAATAATCCCTGATATTCTTCTTTCAATATGGCACCTGCAATTAGGTAAAAAAAAATTAGATTCATTACTTTAAAAAAAATATTTTTCGAAAAAAAACTGGATTACCTTCGAAATGGTCTTGGATATAATTTTTAATTGGTTCTAACTCTGTGTGGCTATAAACAGAATCTTGTCTATTAAGATTACGAACGGAAATACTACTTCTCTGCCTCCTGTGTTGATAAACTCCTCCATTACTTTCTCGTGGCGCTGATGGAGTTAACAACCTTTTCCTAACTTTTACGATTAACGTATATCCCTGAGCGAATTTGGTTTTTAAGTGTTGCGTTGATCCTAGGCATCTGAATTCCCCGTTAACCATAATGGCCAGTCTTGTGCATAACGCTTCACATTCTTCCATACTAAAAAAAATTTTAATTAAAAATAATATAAAGAGAGCTTTTTATTTTTTTTTTTTTTTAGATTTTTACCTATGAGAAGTTAATATAACAGTCTTCCCCGCGCTTCTAACTTTACAAATTACATCCCAAAGATGCCTTTTCGCAACTGGATCCATTCCAGTCGTAGGTTCGTCTAAGTAAACGACAGGAGGATCTCCTATCAACGCTACAGCTGTTGATAATTTTCTTTTGTTACCGCCGCTGTATTCTTTCACCTTTTAAAAAAAACAGAAAATTTTTTTCCGAATTTTTTTTTAAAAAAAAAAGAAAATTTGGTAAAACTTACTTTTTTGTCGATGTGCTTAAAAAATAATAATTCTTTGGCTAATTTTTCCGATACGAATTGAATTTCATCTCTTGGTACTCCACGCAATAAACAAAATAATCTAAGAATCTCTCTTCCAGTTAAATCATCGATTAAAGCGTCAAATTGAGGACAATATCCGATTAACTGGTTTACCTAAAATAACAAAAAACTTACATGAAAGCTCTTACATTGCCTTAAGGGGTAAAAACCTTTTACTTACTTTCTTCATTTGATATTTAAGACTTAATCCATTCACGTAGGCATCTCCAAATGAAATTTTTTCATCTCCTGTTAACATTTTAAACGTGCTTGTTTTCCCTGCTCCGTTAACTCCAAGCAAACCAAAACATTCTCCTTTTTGAACAGCCAGATTTAAATTTTTAACTGCTAAAAATTTTCCGTAGTATTTAGTCACGCCCCTAAAGAATAAAAGTAATTAAACAGAGAAAATAAAAAAAAATTTAAAAACATTCAATTTTTTTTTACTCACTGCAAAAGCAAATTATAATTTTTCTTCTTGTCTGCGGTAATGTGTTGAACTAATTCATTTTCATCCAGTACATCGGAGTCTTGTTCCTCTGCTGACGCTATTTCAGGCTTGGCCACTCCTTGTCTCCTAGTAAAAAAAAATTAATTTATCAGAAAAATAATTAAAAGCGTTTAAAAAAGACACTGGAGCTTTTTAATGATCGATAAAAACACTAAACTGACGATGGCGCTCTTCAGTGGTCAATATGTAAACTAAATTGACACTTAGCGCTCTGAGTGACAAATACATGAACTAAAAATGCCACTAGCGTTCTCATACATGAATTTATAATTACTAATAAACTAAAATGGCACCCAGCTTCCTGCAGATATCAAACAAGATAAAAACGACACTAGCGCTCTTTAATATTAAATATTAGTTCAGCCATTAGTTCTTTAGGGATAAATTTAACCGGTGAAAATACAGTGAAACTTCTTTAAGACGCGCCCGCTTAATACGATTTCCCGTTTAATACGCTATGACATTCCAGTCCCTTCTCCATAAGAGCCAATATAAAATTTCCCGCTTAATACGCTGTCCCGGTTAATACGCTCATTTTGCCCGGTCCCTTGAAAAGCGTCTTAACGAAGTTTCACTGTATTTTGCTCCTCTTTAAAAAGTTTTTACCTATAAGTAATCATTTCCCATAATCTATGCTCAACTATTATTAATATGGCAAAAAGTATAATTCCGTCTACGAAGAAAATAGCTAAGTTTCTGCCGATGCCAGGCGCCTCCCAATCGAAAAAATTATCCGTCCAGCCTACACATCCTGAAGCAGGGCACTGACTCTGGTCTAAAACAAATACATTTTTTTTTAAAAAAAAGTTTCGAATCCAAATTTTAAAAAAAAATGATAGATCAACTTACTTTTGCAACAAACGCTTTTGAAATCCGGCCTAGTCACACAATATTTTTCATAAATAGGCTGGCACATATTTAAAAATATAACAGCTTTATTTAAATTAGCGAAAGAATATGTAATGGAATAGCTCGGAAGGAATGTAAATATCCAATCTAACGTCTTAGACACGTCCTAAAAAAAAAATTTAAAAAAAATTAGAAGCTAAAAAAATATTTAAATATTTTTAAAATAAAATAATAATTACCACTAAATCTAAACTCGGCGTTTGCAAAACCATCACAATTATAAAAGTTGCCAGCCCCGTGAAAACATTAAAGAAAATCATCCGTGCGAATCCAATAGCCGGGATCGCGAAAAAAAATGATGCTAAGTACATTAAAGGGAGTGTAGCAAAAGCGCAGCATATCATCACTACAAAACATCGAGCTAATTCCTCAAACGTGCTAAACCCATCTTCTTGAAACCCGGCAAGGGTTACCACGATGGCTAAAATTGGCCCGAGTATCGTAATAAAATTCCAAATATATCCAGTGATCCAAAATGTAAAAACGTTTACGCCTGATACGAATTGAAGTAGTTTAGCCTTGCTTATTCTTTCTCTGATGTAAAAAATCAAGAAGTATGAGGTAACGAACGAGAAACTGAAACCGATGTTAAATGCTATTTGGAAACCAACGTTTCCGCCTGTTTGTTGAAGTAAAACCTACAAAAAAAAATGAAAAATTAAAAAAAATAATTTTTATAAAGAATTTAAAAAAAATTTTCTTACTTTAGTTTCTTCTGTAAATGGCAATGGATGATTGGTGAAAGTATACATTGATGTATCATCGATAAAGTATTTAAATAATGCGTTGTAAATATATGAGAGAGCAACTGGAGGGATGTGATATGGTTGATTATTGAACCAGCCAGTTATAGTTAAAGGATCGTTCCCATTATGATCAAAACTAGTTCCTAAATTAAAAAAAAAAAAATTATAAATATTTTAGAAAAAACTTTCCCATTGAGATTTCATCAGCAGCCAATTTCTTAATTACCTAATATATAAGTCTGGCTAACAGTTCCTACATCATGTTCCATTTCTTTAATCAAATAATCATCAACATCATTGCCGCCGATTAAATTTAAATCTTTTAAATTTGCTTTTTCTTTTGTTAGTATGTTTCTATACTTTTGAGCTATATCTCTACATTGAGGATTACTTAAGCAACTCGGTGTATTCATAACTGTAACTGTAGCTTGAGGAAAATCCTGTAAAAAAAATTTGTTTAGTTAAAAAACATACCAAAAAAATTTTAATAAAATAAATATTTTTTTTTCACCTGTAAATTTAATACTCTCGGAGGTAGATCGTTTGTACCTTGCAAAGATTTGGCGACAAGTATTGAAATTACTAAGTCGATGACAGGTATTGCTATGATAATTACGTAGAGGAGCCATGATCGATACCACGCGGTTATGTATTTAGTAAACATAGCTATGATTTGATTCCATACTAATTTCGAGCCTTTTAGCAAAGGAGATTTGCTGATCGTTACTAAAAAAATAAAAAAATTAAAACTCATTTGTTCAAGATTTTTTAAGAACAAAACCATTGATAAAAATGTTTTTAGCATTTTAAACGAATTTGAAATTTAAAAAAGCTGCCTTTACTTAATTAAAAAAAAATTCTGGCACTTTCGCAATCAGTTTTTCTCAATAATTGTCTAAACAATTTTTCTTAATTTACATTCTTGGAACACAAAACATTATTTTTAAAAAAATAGAACCTACATGCTACACCGTTTTGCTTATGCGAATTCAATCCATTATTTTCAGGTAAAACAAGGGTAGTTTCTTCTAGACCGCTTTCCTCTTTCTTAACTTCCGCCTCGCTTCCAACTCTAAAATTAAAGAAAAAATTAATAATTGAGTCAGCTACAAAAAATTAAACTTCACGTTAATTAAAACTAACCTCATAAAAACCTCTTCCATAGTTGTCAAAGACACACCATAGCTCAATATTCCCAATTCATCCCTCTTTCCTTCAATCTCATTAAACATATCCTCAAACTTATACGAATATTTTTCCTCTAAGCAATACGATAATTCACTCCCAATATTAGAATTAATAGTTATATCCGGAATGTATGATCGTAAAAATTCTGTAACTTTTTCTGGTTCGCAATTATTATTTTTAACCATTACAAGATAATATCCACCGCCTAAAAATAATAAGTAAATAATATTAATTTTTTGAACATGATATTTTTCCCCGTAAAATAAATTTACTAACCATATTTCTTTTTTAAGAAAAAACTTGATCCACAACACTGTAATTTTCCTTCAGACATGATAGCAATCCTATCCCCTAGTAAATCAGCTTCATCCATAAAATGAGTTGTTAGTAAAATCGTCCTGCCTTCTTTTTCGCCTTGAAGAAGATCCCAAAGCGATCGCCTGGCACTAGGATCCATACCCGATGTCGGTTCATCAAAAAGAACGACTTTAGATTTCCCGCATAAAGCCACAGCCGCACATAATTTCCTTTGCATTCCCCCTTTAATAAAAAAAAAAAATTAAAATAGGTTTCTTTAAACGATTAATTCAAAAATTGGATTAGTTACCTGATAATTTTTTGGCTTGAGTATCTCCCTTATCTTCCAAATTTAAAAGTTCTAAATATTTATCAGTCTCCTCTTTCATCTCGATGGCATTCAACCCTTTTAACTTTCCAAAAAATCGTAAGTGCTCCTTAACTGTAAGTTCTTCGAATAAAACGTTATGCTGAGGGCAAAGCCCTAATGTTTCCCTTACGCCTTGAATATCCGTTCGGATATCATGGCCTCCCACTAAAGCAGTTCCGGATGTTGGTGTAAACAACCCTTTTTAAAAATAATTAACTTGTTATACTGCTAAATCACAAAAAAAAAATACATTGTACTTAAACACACCTGTCAGCATTGACATTGTTGTGGTTTTCCCTGCTCCGTTATGACCTAAAAGAACGGTTATTTGACCTTCGTACATATTTAACGTTAAATCATTCACAGCCACTTTATCGTTATTGTAGACTTTCTTAAGGCGTTTAATTTGAACTCCAGCCGGTAAATTTCTTGGTTCTTTTTCGTAAATATCGCTGTTTTTATATGAAGGTAATTCTTCGCTGCTTTCGACGTAGTTTTGTGCTTTTTCACCGAACCAGTATGATCTGAATTTTTAAAAAAATGATAAAATGCCGCCATCTTGAAAATTTTTAACTAAAGTTATTTTTTCTTACTTTTGAAACGGAAAATTCCATGGTAGAGGGACGCCATATTCTCCTGGAAAAATGGCTTCGACGTAAACTGTTATGCACATGTAAATAGCACTGTCGATTAATAGAAACCCCATGACATGGCCCATCGTCAATGTATCGTCTGGTGTAACGGGTGTCCATAAATTGCTCCATTGTAATCCAGCTCCTGGTCCATTAAAAAAAACACACGATTATCCGTTTCCATTGTCGCAAAAAAAAAAAAGTTTGAACAAGCAAGTGCAAGTTTGAACCTGCTCAGACTCAAAAATAAATATTGTTTTATGTCACAAACTAGAGAGCCTTAAAGGAGAGCGAAGCTAACTAAATTGCTGCTTTTTGATTGGCTGTGACCAAACGTACCGAGCAGCAGAAGACGTTTGACGTCACCACCAATCAACGGAAGTCGATTCAAAAAAACGATTTTTATCACAGCCAATGAGAAGCCAGGATTTCGATATACAGGATTGACGACTCCTCTCCTTTCAAGCTCTCTAGCACATTACCACTGATTTATTACTGATGACGTCACCGAATTGAGTTAATGCTCAAGAAGAAAATAATTTCGCACTTAAATTTGTCAAAAGCTCATAATATAACAAAAAGTAAACTTTTTTGTAAGAGATTACTGTTTTCAGCAGACGACAAAATTTTTTCTTGTGACACGTCACAACAATGGCGTCTACTTGATGGTCAACATGACACAACAATATTAAAACTAACGCATCACGTATTCTCTTTCATATGTTTGAAGCTTGAGACATTATTCGTTTTACTTTATTTCTCAGTGAATTTATTAGATTTTATAATGATTGAAATCTCACCTGTTCCTTCGTACATAAGCATGATTTGAAACCCATAGGCCATAGCAGTATTAGACAATAAACTAGCCGTTAATTTCGTACCCAAACCAGTGGACGTGTATCTTTCTTGAAGAAAGAAATACGGTAGATAGCAAATAAACCAAATCATGCCAGAAACAACAGCTGCAGTGCTCGCTAAAAATAATGATTCCCAATTAATAATTTTACTTGTCATCAAAAAAATTCAATTTCTCTTTACCTTTTGAAAAAAATACTGAAATGGCGAAACAAAACGTTATGCTAGCAATAATATAAACGAATAAAAATGCTAAAAGGCAAGACCAGTCTGAATATGGCAACACTAACTTATCACCCCCGACTAACGGAGCTTTAAGAAGAATGACAATAAGTATAACGGAAACGAAAAACATGATTAAGTTTTGTGTAAACCAAGCGGTCCAGTGAAGCCAATTTGGAAGGCCCATCATCTTCATGGCTTCCTACAAAATTCAAAAAAAAAATTAATTTAGCCATTTTTTGGCCGCGAGAAAGCTTCAAAAAAAACTAAAGCAAACCTTTAATTGTTTTTCCTTCTCAGTTGTCACCGTCCTTACAGTACTAACAGCAGTATACAAAAAACTTAACATTATAATCACAGGTACGAAACTTTCTAAAGCTGGAAGCAACTTATCATCTATAAATTTCGGATACGGAAATCTTTTTAATTCGATATTTATATCGGGTATTGTTATCCTCTTTTTCCTTGCTTGATATTTCAAAAGCGAAGCGTAAATTCCATTTTGCACGCCAAGAAAACCTTCACCATAATAACCAGGACTTCCTCCGTATACATCATCTTTATTTCTTGGTCCTGCTACTTGATACATTGGAAAAACGTAACCGGTATTCCAAGTTTTGGGCATTACGCCGGAATTTTGAGAGCCGCTACTTCCGTCCGAATCTGACGATGTTTGATTTCGTGATTCTCCAGGAAATCGTATGCTGATGTTTAATTTGTTGGGTAAAGTTTCTTGGCCGACGTCATCGGGGAATGCGACGCCAGCTAGAATTATGGCTTCTGGCGTTCCCACGATTAACGGCGTTGTTATTTTTTCTTGAAGGGTTTTGGCATCTTCAACTGGGCAGCCTATAATGATATTTTAAGTAAATGGTTAAGATGGAAGAATGTAAGTAAGTACCGGTATGTTAGACTGATAATTATTAAGAAAAGAAATTATACCTATGACTGGCAAATTTTTAGATACGTCCCTCATGATTTCATTGACTTCAGGAGCATCTGGAGACCATAGTAAAAGCCACCTGGGAATGAAGAATGTTATCATAAACGAATAGAACGGATATTGTTGTGTTGGGCCAAGCTTATATTATTAATGGGCCCTTCTTTAGGAAATCCTAAATTAAGAGTCTATCGCAACTGTCAGTCACAACAAATTAACGCTATATTGAGCATTATGGAGCCTAGTAGGGAGCTGAGTCGTCTGCTACATAGGACGACTGCTGAGTCGTCTGCTGTTAAGGACGGAGTAGAGAGACTATAGTCTCTCTACTCCGTCCTTAGCAGCCGTATTGGATTTCTGTATTTTTTCAAAATGGAGATTGAAATAATTAAATCAGCTGAGTTAAAACATTTAGCTTCATTTTAAAACTAACCTCTTCAAAGTAATAAATCCTGTTTTGTACGAAGCAAACATTTCCGGAAATAACTTATACAAAATATCCAATTGATTCCCAAACGCTCCATATTTCTCTGCCATCTCCTTATTATACCTCCCCTTAACCCTGTCAAATCTTTCCTGTGCCATTTTGTAAATATTCTTCGACTCGCTCGTTTTCTCAGATGCAGGTTTCGAAAATTGATTGCTCATATTAAATAAAACTTGGCAAATTATGGTTTCGTTAATTGTACCACGCATCAATTCTTCCCACCCATTCGCTCCTTCTATCATATCCACTTTTTCAGTCGGATAGGCATCGTTATCAGTGGATGATTGGGTCGTAGTTGTAACGACGGGTGGTGGGGTCGTAATTTCAGGTATGGTCGTATTATCACAGTCATTACAAGGAAACGTCACATTTATATCCGGTATATGTTCCGGTAGAAAAGGATCATATTTAGTATTATGATCAATTATTTCTGCTACCACTAAACTTCTTATAACCACTAACAGGGCACAAAATATCACAGGCACTAAAATTTCTATCACCGTTTGTAGACGATGTCTGCTTTGAAGAAGCCAATTTTTCCAAAATAAAAGGGAGAACTTATCCCAAGCTCTCCTTACGTCGACCATGTCAAATTATCTGAAAGTAAAAACAATCCCCATTTTTAAAAAAATGTATAATCAAGATAGGAAAGCGCTAAAAGCTTGTAAGAAGGTCACTCTAACACTGTATAATTTCAAAAAGTTTACAAACTACAAAAATTACCGGTTATCTCAATGGATAACCCCACCGGCCGGGTGGAACTTAACCGAGGGAATGCATTTGATCAGTTATTCAATATCAAGGTTAGTAAGCTTTTGGCCTGAAATGGTTGGCAGGACAACCCGCGATAAAAAGCGACACAAAACAAAGATAAAAACTTTTCGTATAAATTTCACAAGCGGAAAAAAAAATTAAAAAAGAAATTCACGCGACTTTTCATACGGACTCGTATCCCGATCCGAAAATAACTGACAAGAAAAGTAAACGTTCATATGAACGTTTTAAGCCAAGACCTTGATGCATTTTACAATTTCACAACAATTTAACAATTCTGTGTCTTAGTTCGTAAAAGCTGAAAAATGTTGAGTTAGGTCATAAAAACAAGCGTTTTGATCGTTATTCATTTTTTAAACGGTTTTTCTTAGGAAAGTTTTATTGGCGCTATATAAGATTAAAGTAAACAAAACTTTTGTTTTTCGAAAGTTTGCAAAACTGATTTTGAGTTTGATATGGGGTTTCATTAATAATGATGCTCGCCAAGGTTTTTCTTTTCGAAAATGTCAAAAGGTTCGGAGGGAAAATTTCTACAAGATTCAAGTCTTGAAATTAGTTAATTGAAAGGAATTAAAATTTGAAATTTAATTAATATTAATTTTTTTTTAAAGTGACCTTAAAAATATTGAAAAGTGTTAATTTCTTAATAAGGTTTATTTAACCGTACGCTATCGATCAAATATTATTTATTCATTAATTTTTTTTTAATTTACTATTCTATCAGAGCACTTACAGAATAGTAAAAATTTTCATTCAACAGATATATTATTCTTAGAAGGAGCCTAGTGGGCTTTGAATAATTATATGAATTTTCTACTCTTCTCAATGAACATTTCACTCCATGAATATTTTGCATTTAATGTAAATAAAAAACTTAATTGATTGGTAGAGCCATATTGATCACGTGACTGTTTGCACACTGTGTTCTGTGTATTCTTTCACTAAGAGTTCTTACAGGCTGTTCATACAATCGTAGGGTCAATCAAAAAACTCCATTTTGAATTTTACAGGAAAAAAAATTTAATATAAGCAGCTGGGTCCAAAAAAGTGGCTTCTTACATTAAAAAAACAGCAGCAGTGAGAATTTAACCTAACCTAACCATGTCCAGTCTTTTTGCTCAGGGCCTTGTTAACCTCACCTGGTTAAAAAATTTTAAGTTAATTTGGATGAATTGCATCACCCAATCGACAGAGCGTAAATATCAGAGAGTGCCAGACATAGGGAGCCTAGTAGGGAGTGGACACTTCGACGATAACTAAACCTTAACCTAACCAAAAACTTGGCTCAGAAAGACAGTTTATGGCTTGGGCAACATTTTAATTTAACATAAAATGAAAACAATCCAGTAGCCATTAACGTGCTTCTAGAGAATGCTCCCATCAAAATCTTATCACATTTACCATCAGGACCATAAAAAATTATAGATAACCGACCAATATTCTAAATCAACGTCCTTAACCTTATCTTTTTGGCCATCCCCAAAGATAACAATTCAGTTTGAAATTTGCATTAGATCCCGAGAATATCATTATTCAGCCCATAAATCACTTTTATTTGGAAATATTTTCACGATTACCTCATACGCAGGTTTAAAGGTTTTTTAATGACGCCATAAGATTGTTTACTTGATAGTACATTGTTTAAATAACGATAAAAATCACTTTACGCCATGTTTCTTATTTAATCTAATCGGGAAACGTCAATCTTTTATCTTAAAGATCTAAGTCTGTCTGAAATTTATAAAACGGATAAAGGGATATGGCTTATTAGCTTACATAATTAGGTTAAATGATGTATCATTTTCTAATTTTTTTTTGCGCAAGAGGAGTTGGGCGCAACAAGGGCACTATTTTAATGTTTAGCTTATGGCGAAAGTGCTTCCATTACACATTACTCCTCATTTTCCCGATAAGTTTTTTATTAAGTTCCAACAATTTTTTAAGGTCGTTTTATTCATAAGAGAAAAGAAAAGACTCGAGTAAACTTCATGAATAAGAAATTTTCATGCGATAAAAGAAAATGGTTTTAGCTGCAATAACGACCTTATTTGCGGATTACAGACTTTAAGAAATGACAATGAATCATATAATTCAGGATTAAGCGATAAATTTATAATTTATTTTCCAGTGATAGGAAATGCTCTGTGACTAAGCTAAAACCATTTGATTTTTTATTCAGCTTTGTAAGAACAAAAATGCATGAAAATTTCTTTGGCAGGTAAAATTAATTAGTCGCGACCTGTTTAGAATTCGCGAAATTCTTATCTTTTCAGTAGAAGCAATATAACAGGAAGTTTATTTTATCTTGTTAATTTAGAACCAGAGGGAAAAACTGCGTTTTTTCCCTTTTTTAATTCTCCTCAAGTGTAAATATAAAAAAATTCTTTACTAAGAATTTTTGGGCCAAAAATTGGTACCGTAGAATGGGGTTACTTTAAAATCGAGGGGTGACTTTAACATTTCGTTCCGCCAATTTATCTAAGCTAATTTTTTGAAATTTTTTTTAATTTTTCGATTTTATAGGACTTAATCTACCTACCTATTCTAATCAAATGAAAATATGATTGAAAATAGCTGTAAAATAGCGAAAATTAAACATATAAAGTCACCCCATTCTACGGTAGAATAAATAAAATTTACTTACATGATTTAATCCGGTCAAAAAATTCAATATTAAAAAGTCCTTCCAACCATGATCCAACGGTTTTTACTACTTCACGCATAACACATCATCGCGAAACAATCAGAAACGATTTTCTCGATAAAGCCCACATGAGCAGATCCGATAAGAACACTTCGCAGAAACGATATCGCAGTCACTTCCCAATTTACGATAATCTGTAAAAAAAAAAGAAAAGGAACAACGTCAAACTAAATGTGGCACAGTATTTAGTTTTAGATAACACTACGTACCTTTTTTTTTCAATTATCAATTTACGACTAGTTCATTAATCGATTAAGAAAAAATTACTTAGCATTTTTTTTTTGTAAGAAAAACGATTTTATATTTTGAGAACAATAAAAGTTGCAAAAAAGACTTTTTTAAAATAACAGAATATTTTTTTTAAAAATTATTTTTTACATATTTTTTTTTTTTAAATTACACTTTATCCTTGACGTGCAGACCAATAATAAATTTTAATTTAAAAATTTTAAATAAGAACTTTGGTATTTTAAAATTTAACAAATTTGTGCTTTTCTTCGAAAGGTAAAGTATTCATTATTGATCTGAACTCTAACAAACCTCGTATCGACTTTCTCACGAAACTAACAACATTCAGTTTTCATATTTTAAAAAAAATTACAATTTAAAAAAGAGAAAAAAAATTGATTTAATAATAAATTTGAATAGTAATTTGATTTAAAAAAATTTCATTATTCATTAAAAGAATTGCTAACAATCATACGAAATAGCAAAAAAAAATTTTTTTTTACTCGAGTCTCGCTTTATAGATTAGGTAATTCAATCAATAAAAAATTGTACGTTACGACTATGATTAGGGATTTCAAATATTGTCAATTTGATTGAAGCTAGAAAAGCTCGAAAAGAGGTCAAGTAACTTGAGTAAATTATCGGTGATTTCTTATTTCTAATGCAAAAAAACCTAAAACCTCTTTAAACAACTTGCGAAATTTTTTAAAAATTGCAGTCAGGAATTTTTTAATTTAGAAAGCTAAATATTAAAAATGCAGGTTTTTTAAGAGTAATCGCTGGCGATAATTCGCTTGTAATCCCCATTTCTTTTCAAAATTCACTCCTTGTGATAAATCTTTCGCCATCTACAAAAAAAATTTATAGCATAGATCCAAAAGCAATTTTTTTTAAAATCCCTCAAGATGGCAATAGTTTAGTTCTATAAACGGTCAAAAGATACCGCTGTTGTCGACTTAGTTTGCGAGGTGACTGTCAACTAGCGATTATCATGTCCAATAAAAAAATTTTCACCAAAAATAGAAAATTGTTATAAATTATACAAATTTCTTTTTCGTCAGCCATTGAATTCGACCGTGGCGCCATCATGCAACATTAATGAAAAATTAAACGCAAAACTCCATCGCTAGGACTTTAAGTGTGTAAAACGGTCACTTCAAGTTGATTAAATTAGATCACCAAAGATGTAAGGCAACAACTGAAGTAGCTTGGCTTTCTTATCGGCTTCAATTCATGACGTTATCAATCATGGAAATTCATTAAGTCATTTTGAAAAAGTTTAACATTTATAAATTTAATCATGAAACCAACTCTCCCACCATGAAGGATGACGTCATCACTAACATAATTGTAAATCTAAAAACAGAATTAAATTTATAAAACACCATGATTCTAAATTTAATCAAGCGAGCTGACTTTTTTTATCTAATTAATTAATAAATAATTCTAAAACAATTTACAGATCATTAATAAATTTTATAATTTATCAATCTAACATTTGGCAAGCTAGCTCCACAGCCTATTTTATTAAAAAAAAAAAAAAGCATTGACTTGAAAAATTTAACAAAATGCGGTTTCAAATTCCTGATATAATAATACAACAATTAATAAAATTCAATTTTCCAAAAAAATGCGTTCTTACTCAATGTGCGCGAGCGTGACTTCCAACATAATTAATTTCTTAAGCGAATAAGCGATCGACTAATAAAAAAAAACTTATTCCTAAAATAAAAAATCAACTCGCCTTTACAAATTTTATATAAAAAAAATTTCTGACTGCAATTAATAAACGAGACCGATTTGCCATTCCAACAATAAAAGCACATTAAAAGGACGGTTACGTCTTATATTGCATCGGATAAATTGCACAAGAAAGTGATTTTACTGTAAATATATTTTTAAAAAAATTTAAAAGCACTGCTAAAATAAAATAAAAAACCACTCTCATTCCATAAACTTCAAATAACCAATCAGTTTTACACAAAAAATAAATTCTTTCTTTAAAAAAAAAAAGGAAACAGCATCATTAAATATAATGAATAATAAAAACCTAGCTGTCTTATATATATTTTGTAGTATTTTTTAAAAAAAAATCACATGTTTTAAAAAACTTTCGCGAAATTATCAAAAATCAGTGCTTTCACCCTGTGAATTGGCCCTTGGTTTGGCCGGTACTGGAGGTGGCGGAGGAGACGTTCGAGGATGTATAATTCCTACCGAATGCGTTTCATTTAAATTATTATTACTATTTTTACTACTATTATTATTATTTTGAAGATTGCTATTGTTATTAGCAGTATCACGAGGTTTGATATCTATTATTTGACCATCTGAAAAAGTTCTGTTATGACTAGAAGGTGACGGTGATGATGACATGTATTCCGGCTTCGGGGGTCTTTCTGGTTTTTCCGAACCTGAAACAATTAATAATTTTAGAGAGGAGATTTTTAAAAAAAAGTGCATTGTAAATTTTTGACAGTGATTACAACCAAAGGAATAGCAGTGCGAGAAAATCTTTGAAAACTCATTGTTTAGCCTTATTCAACCCAGGCAAAGCCGTAAACTTGGCAGGATGGCCTTTAAATCGGAAAATGGACCGAAAATTTGAAATTCCCGATCATGAATTAGCCCAAGTCGAGTCATAACGGTCATTTCTCGCCACTTCACGGCAAAATTTCATTTTTAAGGCGACTGCTATACTATTTTTCTCAAAGTAGCTCGAAAGAAAAAAAGCTTTTCAAAGTTAATTAAGGTGCTTCCTCTGCTTTTACTAACCTGGTAAAGATAACGGTCTACTACCAACAGAATCCTTTTTTTCCTTTTCAACAGGAACCTCTTTTTCCTTCTCCACATCTTTTTCTTTCTCCTCTTCCTTTTCCTTTCCTTGTTCCTCCTTCTCACCAACCTCAACATTCTTCTCCTCATCCTTCTTCCCCTTTTCCTCATTCCCAACATTAATAATCGCCACCTGTTGTTTATCAATGGAATACATCTGAGTTCTCTGAAGAGTCCGTTCATCCGAACTCCCACTACTTAAATTTTCATTCGACGAAAGAGATACATTTTCATAATTATTCCTTAAATTAGTATCCAAGCTGTTCCTCGCTTTTAAAGCGTGACTTTTCAAAGTTGAAGGACGTTCAGGAACCGCAGGTTTCTTTGGCGCCCCTTCACCATCGCTACTATCCTTCCCCAATAACCATTCCTTCTTCACATTAATTAAATCTATTTTATTATATTCATTTGTCTTGGAATCACTCTCTAATTTTTCTTTTTCAAAAGCTTCAATAGCCGAACTAACCGATCTAGGAGCAGCAACGGGTTTATCTCTAATTCTTCGATCAATCGAACCAGTCTGATAATGTTCTCTAATCCTCGGCGTAGTCTCCGTGTTAGTAGAAACACTCGCTTTTGTTACTTTCTCCTTTTTAACACGCGATTCTTGTTTATCGCCACTCTCAGGATTCTGATCATTTCTTAGAAACTTTTCAAAACCCAAAGCTCCAACAGATTGAGTCATAACGTCATCCTTACACGTCTCAGTCGATTTATTTTCCCGATTGTTCTTCGCAGGTCGAGGTAGTGTTGAAGTTGCAGGGACGCTAGGCCTAGGAGGTTTATCAGGTCTTTCAACTAAACTGACTTCTTTCGGCTTTGAAGGCGTAGAAGTTTGAACATTATCCTTTATTGATTTCACTTCTTCCTTTTTCTTTACGTCCTTAACTCCAGGCGGAATAGGCGCTGCTGATTTATTTTTTCTCCTAGTGACTGGTTTAGGACTGTCATGTGCTGTATGAACATCATCGAGACTATTAATACTTTGACTTCTTTTCATTTCCCCTGCGCTGTAATCGCTATGTTCACCGCCGGAATGATTCCTCATGTGAGTTTTATCTTTTTCTATGCTAGTTTTTGGTGTCCTATCAGCTGATTTTAAATCGAATCCTTTATTATCGATACCGCGGTCTGTTGATTTGTCGTCTGCTTCTCCGTTCATGATCGGTTCTAAGGTTCTGTAAAAATCCATTTCTTTATCGAAAAACCAATTAGCGTATGTTACCAATAAGTCTATGATTGAAGGGTACAACGTAGCAGCGTTAATATTCATCCTGAAAGGAAAAAAAATTAAAAAATGTAAAATTAGATCTTTAAAATTCGCAAAAAATTTAATTTAATTACAAACCCAAAACTGGAAGCCCCGTTTTCTTCTTTGGTCCATATTAAACTAGGTGCGATAACAATTGCTATATTCTGAGGAGACATTTTATTGATTTCTTGATTGTTTGATAAAACGTGGAAGAATTTTATTAAATAACTTAAATTATCCAAATTGGCTTTTGGCAATTTATGCACGACAGTCCATAATAATTGTAATTTATTTTCGGAGGGCACTTGTGCTCTAAAAAATAAAAAATGATAAATGATTTTACGACCAGAAAAGAATGTAATGAAAAACTCTTGCAAGAAAAAAATTCTTCAAAACTGAAAAAACTTTTCTTAAGATTTTTACAAGAATCGAAAAATTTGCTTTTAGAAATTCTTCTTGTCGAAGAAAGTTTTCTCTCGAAGTTCGAGTCTCGAACATTTTTTTTTTAGAAATTTTGTTGTTGCCATGATCAGTTTTCCGAAACTTTTTTTTTTCAAACCAAATTCTGGATATTTTTTTCAGCTTGATAAAATTTTATATTTTTAGGGCCGCAAACATTGCATAAAGCGGCCTAGGCCAAAAATTGAAAAAATTCTACTCTTTCTCCCTTAAAGTACTTACTTTGCAGCATTCAACCATTCATCATACAAATCATGTGTCAGTAAAGGCTCTGGTAACTCTCTTAAATAACTCTTAAGAGCTCCAGCTATAACATGAGGATCTCTGTAAGCTAAAGCTGTCGATAAAGTCATACAGCCTGCATCAAAACTTAGCTTCATGCGTTTCAATTTCGACGCTCCACCTGCAAGTAAAAAAATTATTAATTAACAACAAAATTCATTCAAGTGCTACTTATTATTTATTAACAACTATATCTTACCAGCCAGCCTAAAAAGCCCTTCTTCTCCCATCCCAATTTCCAACAAAGCGCACACGCAAAGCTCGATCGGAAATGCAATTTTTCTGTCTGTAACTCTAAGATGCTCTTTTAATTCTACACCGTAGACTGGCTTCACACTGCTCGCACCTTTAAAGATCAATATGTTTTTAAATCATTCGTTTAATCTTTAATTTTTCTTCCAAAATCAAAATACTTACAAACATCAGTTTCTAATTCAGGTATCAATTTATCTAAGACATGTAAGGCATATTCATGATAACCCCTTTGTAATTTATAATACTGTAAAATGGTGTGGCATAATTCAGATTCCCTTGATAGCAAATGAAACATTTCACAAGCTAACACATCTCGAGTTTGTTCTACTTTCTGTTCGCACTCTTCCAATTCTTCCTTTATTGATTCAACTTTGGCAGCTCCAGCTGTGTTGTTTGTGTTGTGCTTTTGAGCCTGTTGGTACCTAAAAACAAAAAAATCAAAAATTAATTTTCGTTCAAATTAAGATTTAAAAATAATTTCTTACCTTGTTTTAGCAGAGTCCATATCAAGGCAAACTTTAGTAACGTTTCTTTTATGTTTAGCAATCGATGGAATTTCATTTTCCAAAACATTTTGCAAAGGTGTAACAACATGCTGTTCTACTCTGTGATCATGCTCTGCATTTTCTTCAGCTAATGACTTTTCTACTTCGCCACATTTTTTTAATATGATCTTCATTAATGAATCATCATCACATGAATTGCTACAATCAATCATGGTTGTTCCTAATTGATACTCTGGACTTTTTTTCTGGAATAGAAAAATAGTGAATATATGTTTATCGAGAAATTAGAAAAATAATAGTGCAAGCTAGGCTGTTTATGCATAAAAAGAATAAAATTTTTAATTTCAATATAAATCGACATGATTTTAAAAAAATATTTTTGAACTCGTGTTTAATCTTAATCAAGGAATAAACAAGTAAACTTGATACATCTTTGTGTACAAGTGCTCTAAGAAAAACAAGCCTATTAGCCAAAAATCGATTTTTTTAACATTTTAATAAAATTTTTATTAACCTTACCTTATTAAATTATTGTTAACTGTTAACTTATTCTAATTTAAGCACAGAAAGAATGGAAAAAAAGACCGAAACCGAGAAAAAAAAATTAAAGCACCCCCGAAAACCAACGAGAACGAAATTAATAGCGAATAATATAAAAAAAAGGGCTGGGTCCCATGAACCAATTCCATAACCACTAATTTCCTATAAACTTCAATATTGCTGATCATTTACTTACCAAAAGTTTTTCTTTGGTAGCAGACTCCCCTTGAAGTTGCCCAAGCAGCAAACATGTTGATATTTTTTTCCCTACGTTTTGACATGATGTTTTTATGTATTCAACTTTCCTATCAGCTCCTTGAAGATCATCAGACAAAACATCAGTTTTCCCAGCTCGGCTGAATGTTTGATCAGCCAGCTGTTTAACCCGAAAAAATTGTTTCTTCATTGTTCCGATTTATTCTAAATGCTTTTTGTTTATTTCACCATATTGTTTTATAATTTAATTCAGTTTTTTTTTTTTTTGAGCAAAATATTTCACTTTTCACAACAAAAAAATCCTGATGTCATTTCCTTACCCAGTAAAATTGTGCAGCAGTTTTTGCTGCTAATCTTGTGCTTACATTATTTCACATTTAAAAAAGGCATGTGTAAAATTCTGAAAATGAGAAAACACTAATAAATATTTCCTTATTCAGCAATTTATAAATTTTCATTATTCAGCAATTAAGTCCAAAACGAGTAATCATAACTGATTTGTATAGCTACCAAATGAGATTAAAATTCTCTGCTTCTTCATTAATATTTATTCACATAAAGTTCATCAAACTGTGTAAAATATAAACAATTCATCTTGATAAATCAGATACAAAAAATTAATTCAATTTATTCGAAACTATTAAGTACCTCAAATGGTAACAATACAAAAGCTCTAAATGCCCATAGGAAATTTTCTTATTAACAGTTTGTCCTGAATGGCCGTGAGGATGATTACCACATCAGCCAACAGATCTAAGGCTTAAAATGGGTTAATCAACTGTAAGGCGCATTATCTTATCATTACGATGTTCTACGTCCGACGATTTAGATGGGTAATTGTGCTTTTGACAACTGGTTGCGCCTAAATAATTTACATAATGAGGCACGAGCGAATAAGAATCAAGATGCAGACATTAAACAACATTCGTGAACTTCGAAAAGTGGTGTTTTGACCGAATTTCACATTCAAATACCCATAACCTTGAAATGGTGGGCGTGACAAAGCCTATCAATTAACTCGGATGAGCTCATTCTTAACCATAATGCCGATAAACTCAGCACGGTAGTCCTGGAGAAGTAATTTGCACGATATCATTTAAAAATGAAATCGATTGAAGTGTCTCGAAAATAAACACATTGCGAACAGTTGATTCACCATTTTGAAAGTGGAAAAAATATCACAGTTGAATAATCGGATATTAAACACTGAATATTTACCTGTTTTGATTAACTGCGTGTCGATTAACTATTTTTTTATATTAGAAATGTATTTGTCTTTGAGGAAAAGACGATTATTAAATTGTAAATGACCTAATATCTTAAATATCAACTTATCAATCACCTACACCTTTGCTTTGTTTTATCGTCTGTTTCATTTCTTCGAGTTGCGATTTTGCGACGAAATCGTTCGAGATATCGTTCGTCGCGAGTTCGATTATGATGCGTTTTGAAAAAAAGAAGATTTTTTCACTTAATTTTATTCGGATTAAGCACTAAATATTAAAAAAATGATCACAATTAACAGTTCATATTTGTCCAGTAATTAAAACTGACCGAATGCGACGCAATTTTCTTATAAAAAATATCGTGTCAGCAGAAAAACGGTTTTTTCAAAATTTAAAAAAATCGAACTTTTACCACTGTAGCATAGCTCAGTTTTACACCACTTTCACAGTTAAATCACACTAGATCCTTTGCACATTATTATTAAAGCACTAGTTCATTATTAATTAAATATATCGAAGAAATTAGTGACACGACTTTTCCATATCGAAACTGATCATTTTCTTAAAACGAATCACGTCAAGCTTGTGATAGAGAAGGATGGCGATGTATGTTTATAAACGTACAGTGTTGTGCATGGTATCAGTAGTGACCGAGACGTCAGATTTTATGTAACATTAATACCATTTTTATATATTTTTTAAATTGATCGTGTGTTACGAAATCGGGAAAATGAATTTTGACGCACGATTAATAAACGTAATCCTTTTGGGATTCGGTTTTATGTTCGTATTCACAGCATTTCAGACGATGGGTAATATCGAGGTATGATCGATTGTTTACATTTTTTTCTCCTTACATCATAGTACAGTATCATTTTTTATAACATCTCAGAAAAGATACTTCATCTCGTAAAGCATGTGTCTGTTCCACGCGTCATTTGAATTCCATGTAATAGCCTAAAATTTATTCGAAGGACGTTTAAACGAGTTTTTCTTTTCTAATTTTTTTTAACTACTCTCTACGCGACAATAGGTACTTTTGAAGTACCGTTATGAACATTATAAAAAAAACATTGATGGATTAAATGAATTTCTAGGTACTGCCCACTATTAAAAGTCGAGTGTTCTTTTCTCTTCCTTCTTTCAAAAATTACCTTACTGGGAAATTATGTAGGATCACAATGATACTGAATGACTTTAAAACATTTTTTTGAGATAACTACTGTCAGGCAAAGTGAAATTATCATTTACGTACAATGAAATAATTCAGGAAACTTTGTAATTAATTGTTCCTTTGGATAAGATTTAGATATTGAATTTTATCAGTCATTGTAATCTTGTTATTTTTAAAAATATCGATGCATCTGTATGTGATATTAGGTGGACATAATTGATAATCAGATTTTTTTTGACGTAAGGAGATAATCTGGCACTTTGTAAATATTTTTGTCATAAAAATCTGATGATTAATATCATGAAAGACGAATGAATTTTTAGAGGTGCATAAGCAGGTGTGGGGGTTAGAAGTTGCAGTAAATCTGATGTCGGAACCCAAAGCAAATTTAGAAGAAATCGGGCTAGAAGTTTTATAGTGCAGAGAATTTTTTGTGAATAATTAATAGTAATTGTGACTTACCATTGCTTGCTGTCTTTCTTATTTTAATCAAATGCAGTTTGAGGAGCAAGGAAAAATGATTGCTTGAATTCTTGAGATAAAATGAAGCCAATCTTGTAGGATGAATTTTTATGGATCTGAAATAAATAAATATAAAAATTACTTTATTATATTATAGATTTTATTAATTTTCCAAATTTTTCTCATAATATAAAGTTATATCAAAGATTCAGGGCTTAAAAAATTTTAGTGGGGCGTGCTTTTAATCCATTTTCAATAAGCGCGCCCCTTGAAACTAATATGAAGTCTTAGCGTCTTGAGACTCGCTTTTTGTAAGCCTAACGGCGCTTAGGTCATCATTTTTTAACTTTAGCAGCCTTAGGGCGTTTTTTCGAAGTTAAAAGATGCAAAGTTTAAAGGTTAAGCCTCAAGAATTTTAGCTTTAGGCCAAGTGAAACCAAGTCAATGTTTTTTAAAATTCATCCGTACTCAGACGCCAATTAAAATTCCAGGGAGCTAAAATGACTTGAAGAGGAGAAGTGCAAAAGAATCTCAGAGACATTATAATGAAATTTTACAAAAATACAGCTCTGAGGGTTCACAAAATGACACCTGTCCTTAACTTAAGTGGCCTACCTCCCTTTTAAGAATGACACTCCTGGCGAAGCTGCAGACTTTTCTTCCTTGTAAAAATTCAAGGAACGCTTTAGTTCCTTGCACCAAAATAGAATGAGTATCTTCCAGGAAATTTAAAACTATTTCCTAGAAGATAATAAACGTGATAATATTCTTAAGGAATTCCCAAAATATTCATATGGAGCTAAACAATGCCAATTGCAAATCCAATAGTGGGCAAGCTTCCAATATTTTTTCCTCTGAAAGTATTCACAGACGAGATTTATAGGATCACTAAGTACTCGAACAATGGTCCCTAGAGCTAAAGCAATTTTAGTACTTTAAAAATTTTCAGGAGCGCCATTTCACAGAAATCTTGGGTCGGCCAGACACAACCTTACACATCTAAGATGCAAAATTTGGAACGGCACTGCCCTGAAAAAATGGCGCCTTTGAAAATTTCCCAGATCCCTCCCGCACAAATAAAAACCATTAAAAAAGCATACACCCATTCATTCTAGACAACTTCTGACATTCCACACCAATAAAATTCTGGTCAAGCAATTTCAATATTAAATAAAAAATAATAAAACCGATCAAAATTCTTGGCGAACCCGTTTTCTTTACGATTAATGAAAAAAAAAAAATTGTTTTGCAAGCAATGAACTTGACTTTGACAAACAATAAACAAGTCGGCTTTTTTATACCGATATGCGATATGATTATTTTTCCAAAATCAATATATTCGAAGGCAGAAGCTAAAGTATTAATTTTATCAAAAGAAAAATA
Source organism: Liposcelis brunnea (assembly GCA_023512825.1). Taxonomy (NCBI): domain Eukaryota; kingdom Metazoa; phylum Arthropoda; class Insecta; order Psocodea; family Liposcelididae; genus Liposcelis; species Liposcelis brunnea. Next base: position 9,877,962 of record CM042071.1, read on the forward strand.
ATTTTTTTTGTCCATGGCCGATGTAAATAAATATATAAAACCCCGTACACATGATAAAGGACAAAAGGTGACATACTACGTCAATCACTATCACTTCGTTTGATGTTTCGATTATTGTCGAAAACTGGCAATATTGTTGACATATGCCGCAGATTACTACAATTAGAGGTAGAGAGTTAATTAGTAATAATTTTAAGACTGCATATCTTTCAATAACATAAACGCCGCAATGGCCCAGTCGATTAATATCTTTGCTATTTTTTTTTTTTTAAATGAACTTTTTTTTAAAAAAAAAGAGGGCGATGATGTTTTTTGTAACTTTCCAGTAATTAAAAAATGTAAAGTCTCGTGCGTGTACTTTCGACCTAATTGCAGATGAAGTATAGGAAAAACTTAATTTGTTTTCCCTTCGATAATAAACGAAGAAAAAAAAAATTCCCATATAAGTGCATTAAAAAAAGGAGAGAATTTTTTTTTGTTGTTATCAAAGTGAATTCTAAAACTATTCAATTCAATTTCTTATCGAGTTTGATTGATTTACAATATCGATAAGTCTTATTATGTTATTTTATTTTTCTAATGTAATTTGATTGGTTTTATTATCTATAAAAAAGAAAGTTTTCAATGAACTCGATCTTTAAAAAAAAAAAATTAACATCAGACTATGATGCAAGAATAATTAAAATATTCTCAGTTTAAATTTTCAATTTTTTATCGTGTCGAGCCCATCACTTCTTTTTTGAGAAGTACTTTTTTTTTCAATTGAAGCAGTGGCGTAGCAACCCAGGGTTAAAAGTGTCTTCAGTCTTTTAGCACGAAAGTAATTTTGCACTAGATAAAAAGCTGTAAAAAATTTAGGTAGTGCCCTCGAGTAAACAATTTGCTAAGGGCCTCTTCTAACATTGATACGCCACTGACTTGAAGATTCATCGGGTTATAGTACTAGCTAAATAAATTGGGTGAAAACATATAGCGCTTTCCCGAAGTACCAGACCAAAAAACTTTGCCTTGCTGCTCCGTCAACATGGACAGAGGACTTGGTCCCTTGTTTGGAGACCTTAACTGGGGGTGGGGGCTGCATTGAGCAGGATTTTCTAGTAATGAAATGTTTTAGGGAAAAATTAACAACTTGAAAAGCAAACATTGCAATTGGCAGATTTTTCAATTCGAGAATAACGGCCACCAAATTCGAGATCATGGCAGCTTCCAGTTTTCAAAGTGTAGCAGACGACTCATCAAAGTGCCCAATCTTCAGGGTCAGTCCTAGGTGCGCCCTTTTCCTTCTAAAAAATTTTAGACTTCAAGCAAAAAAAAGGTCTTCAAGGTAGCTTTGCAGCACCCCTTGCCACGCTTACCATGTTGCCCCGACCCTGCCACTCCTTATTAGGCTTTCTAATCCGCACATAAATAGAAACCTTTAAAAACAAAATCAAAAACAGCGAAGATCATAAACCTAGCTACCAATAAGCTTCATTATTATTTAATTAATTAATTAATAACTTGGTAAATTGAACTTTGATTTTATTTAAATTAATGACCCTTCCCAAGTTTTATCCTTTGAACCTTTACAGACTTTAAAGATCGCTAAAGTTTATTAACCGGTGTCGAAATCAGACAAAAAACAGTTTTAAAAAAATTAGAGCTTCCTGATTGTGGGAGGGTCACGACCTAGCGACTTTCTTATCGCCCTCGCTCTACTTAAGCAACAGTCCCGACAGGATGCCTCAATAAAGCTATTCAATCTCTTAAATTTCCCAGCAATCCCAACAACTTCTTAATTTATCGAGGAAAAAAAAAAAATTGTGCCCACGATTAATTAAAATACACGCGGCTGTTGAAGTGAATATAATTATAATTTAAATATCGTGAAAGTGAAATAAATTTCTACACATGTTAACCATGCCGAATATTATTAAATCAAGATTTTTAAGTATTTCACGCTCCCAAATGTAAAACCATTAAACTTTCCTGAACACATTTTCCGTCATATTGATTATCGCTGACTAATACGTTGGTAATTATATATATGGAAAACCTAATCTTTGCAGTAGCTTGAAGCGAAGGACACGCCTAATCAATACACATGCTTTGCCACATGTTTAAATAAAAATAAATATTGCAATTTCTTCTGGGAGCTAAATTTTTTCACCGCGAACGATTCAATCAATCAAATTTGCAGTCGGCGTGTAAATCAAACCTTGATCTGAACTTGAATGACCCCTTCAGAGTCATTGAAATCTTAGCTATGTACTCTTCGTTTCTTTGCCACGTTCTTTTATCTGATCTTAACATGATTTTATTTTAGGCATTGTTATATATCAAAACCGAAATATCGTTAGAAAGGAATGTCACCTTCTCGTGGCTACTGTCTGCTCCGCCACACCCATCTGAACCATTAAAAAAAAAGAGTATTGTCCTTGGATGTCATCTTAATAATTAAACGGTATAGGATGGATAATGAGCTGGAATTAGGATTTGTTGTTTTTTTTCCTTCTCTTCAAGAGCCTTGTGAAATTTGAAGCCTTGTACTGTATTGCGGTCCGTACGTCATAGCAGCGGCGTTTGGGCTTCTTTGATGTCATCCGAGTTGAGGTTTCCAGAAGATGAAGAAATCGTTTTGACGTCTGATGTTTGGGTATTGAGGTCAGCGATTGCTTGGTGCCCAAAACTTATAAGTCAAGGTTTTGTTATATCAACAAAAAATAATTCCGAATCTCAAACTTCTCTCGGTCAAGTTTACGGATTGAGTAATAAGAATGGAAATGTTGGCTGGAATTTGCACTACGTAAAAAATCAGACGTTGATAAGAATTCATGTTATTTTTCCACTTTTGTGAAGAGGCAATTGAAAATATTTCCAGTGGATTCAGAAGATATTTTTAATCCCTATCGAATTTGCCATTTCTTCCGCCCCGAAATCAAAGAGTCCAAAACAAATTCATACTAATCTTTATCACATTTAAACGTTCAATGTATGCTCGGACTAAACACTTTGGAGCAATGATCCCAGCAATTCCCATTTTTGACTCCTAGAATATATGACTGCAGTGATTCTAAACCTTAACTAGCAAAACTTACATTCATCCGGGCCTAATTAGCAAGAAAAAAATTTCAAAGAGAAATACTCGATGGCATACCATTAAAAAAAAAACTTATCACGATTAATTAACGCTTTTATAAGTCATGCATCAACAACAGGGGGCTCGAACATATTTCACATTGAAAATAATAAGGCGTGTTGGCGATGAATTCACGGTCAACCGTCTATCGCAAAGTTTAATATATGAAGCAATGCTATCGACCACATATATTGCATCTTTCTCTTTTCTTATTTTTTAATGTCAATGACAAGAGTGCATTTTTACTGACGCATTTATCAGGTCGTGTACGTATAAATAAATAAAAAGTCAGTAGCCTTGGCTTAAATTTCCAAATCAAGTTTACCGTTTATTTTCCTTAAGAGTATTTTTTTTTTCGGTCTTTATCCTCATCATTATGAAATTTAGGAGTATAATTTCACTCTTAACTGTATCGATTGTATAGATTAACGATGACGTAAGTTTAAAAAGCGCCAGGCATTTAAAAAAAAAAAACATTGTAATGTCTTTTGTGTGTATGTTCAATTGCCGCATCCGGATTCGTTAAACGTATAATGATGCAATAGGCGGTTCTGGTTGAATAATTCAATAAGTTAATTTTTTAAAACACCCTGTAACTTAGATCAATGGCGGTTCGATTCTTATAGTTTGCCTAAACCAAGCCCTTTAGAAATAGTGAGGCTAGGAGGATTCATGGGCATAAGATGTAGCAGTAAAAGCTGCCGGGCTTTGAAAGGCCCGAACTTTCGAGTTTGAGCTAATTTTGTTAAAGGTTCAAAACTAGCCCGATGCATTCACCATAATAGTTAATAGTACCACCCATCGCTACTGGTCCTGCCTGGACATGTGTTTTAACCAGTATCCACTGCTACTTCAACTCTGCAGCGTTCCTTACTCCGCCCATAGCCTGCGTCTTCTTGCGCATCGTTTTATTTCTTAGGTTTCGGAGGCTTAAGTTCAAAATGAACTTCCTCATTGTACTCTGCGTCACTCCGGAGTTGATTGGCGCTCTTGATCATTCGTTATAATCATCACTTCTAGGCCACAGATTTGCAGACACAAGCATTAAAAACCTTCCTCTTCAGATTCAAAGAATTTTCGGCTATCTTTATACACGCCTCAGATTTGCAAAAGCTCCCTAAGCAAGGCGCACCTTCTATTAATTTCCATTATCTGATTTTCTTTACTCAGCTTGATGGTGGCTCCTAGAGAGCTTAAAAGAAGAGTCGCCAAGTCTGTATATCGAAATACTGGCTTCTCATTGGCTGTTACTAAAATCGTTTTCAATCGACTTTCGTTCATTGGTGGTGCCGTCAACTTCTACTCGATACTTAACTTACGTTTGGTCACAGCCAATCAAGAAACAGCGATTAAGTTGACGACACTCCTTTCAAGATCTCTGGTGTCACCAGAGGAGATGTACTCTTGCACATTCCCAATAGCTGCTCTGTTAATGTGAGCAGGTTTTAACCTGCCGAAGCATTGATGATAGTTGTATTGGCGAAATGGCCGAACGCAGATAATCTCGTTATTTTTGTGTTTGTCGGAAAGTAGGAAACTGGCAGTCCAGAGCTGTTTAGTGAGATTTTGGATTTCGCAGTAGCTACTCTGTCATGTCCGACCGGACACAGGGAGTGAGATACTCCACAGAACGCGATTTTCGAACACTAGAAGTCGCCTCTAGGCCTGTATTTAAAGCATCTTCCTTCATCTGCATTTGTAACCTTTGACAGTTGATGATCGCATTAAACTAAGAGACATTTGTTTGACCTAATGTTCATTTCCTAAGTGCATGTGTTGCTCTTCCCATTGCTTCCTTCATTATGCACGTTTTTATGACTCTACTTTGATAGCAGCATTTCACCGACTTCAGCATTCTTCGTATTTCATCATCAACTTTGTGTATTATTCAACAGACAAGTCTTCAAAGTAAGGCGACTCGTATTTTTTCAGTGATGCCTTAAAAATCGCTCATCAGGGACTTATCCACCTTTCCCCAAATCTAGCCACATCCACAAAAATAACCAACAACCACTAGACCTTATCCTCTTCATTTCCGCACGAGCTTGATCATCTATACAATAAACCACCAATCACGGACTTTGTTTTCAAATCCTTGAAATTAATTATTTTCATAACCGATTGACCACCAGACAGTATCTTTCCCTTAAACGTCCATGACCACTACCGCAGCAATTAGACCAAAACCTAATCAAACAACAAGACAAAAAAAAATGAATATTTTAATTTTCCTTTAAATTAAATTCACTCGCCCCAAATTAAACGACAACATTAAATCTAATGACGTCTATAACCAAAGGACATTGTCACAAACCATTTCGAATTATGACAATTAATAGAAACCAGAAATTAAGTAAAATCGGTCCTGATCAGTATCAAATAGTGAAAGTGCATTTTAAAAAAAAGCAAACGCCGATAATATCGTAAATTGCTGAAGTCACCGAACTCATATGCATTTTAATGAACTCTTACGATTCAATGTGGGCCAAGCTCACTGAGTGACGGTCATGTTATCTCGTTGTCAATGTTACGTTGAACTTTTTTTTACACGTTTTTCTTTTTCTTTTCAGCAAACCGTCCTGACGAGTATTAAAGAAGACCATAAAGGTTTCGATGGAGATGGGTATTATTCATTAGCAATCGTATACTCGGTCTTTGCGCTTAGCAATTGGATAGCACCCTCTATCATAAGTCTGACAAGTCCAAAAATTGCCATGATTATAGGAGGTATTATATACACGTGAGTTTTATCATGAATTATTTTCATAAAAAGAAGATTTTTAAATTAGCGCATTAGCTTTTTTACATATCAACACAATGGTATTTGTTTAATCTGTTTAAAATTTTTATCGGAAGAAAGTACTTGAGATTGATTGTTGCTAAGAAATGCGATAATTTTAGTGTTATTTTTCCGAAACCTAGTTTTGAATTAGTTATTTCCGGAAAATTTTTCCTGAAAGATAATAAGCATGATTAAGTGGGATTAATAATCGAAGATTGGGGTCGCGTGCGCATATTCTCGCCGTACTGTTCAAAGTGCTCAAGTTGTCCAAGAGGCCTTACCACTCAAGCATGGATAATGATTTTGCCGATTGCAACCACTGATCTCCTCTGGATACGGTAACTTGAAGAATTTTTTGATACTGTGTAACTAGCGACATCTGTGTTTGTTCCGCTAACTACCATAAGCTAAGTACAGAGAGATAGGCATTTGTTCAAGAGTTTCAACTGGTACAACAAGAAATGTCGATAGGTTCGATTTTTCAAGTTACCGTATCCAGAGGAGATCAGTGATTGCAACCACCCTGAAAGCCTAGATTCGTCTGCTACGTATAGTGTCGCCATTTGAGATTCCGAATGCGGCAATATTCTGGAACTGCAAGTCCGCCATGATCTTGAATTAAGAGTCGCTATGATGGATAATGCTCAGCATATGAAGCAAACGTGGCGCCTCCCATTTTGAGATCATGGCGGACCCAGAGAACAAAAATAAGGTAGCTTCTAGAATTGTGAATGGCGAGCCCGCAGACGACTCACATTAAAGTGTCCATTCCCTAGTAGGCTCCTACCCTCACCTGAAGAAAACCATGTGACGGTTGGATCTATTTAAGAAGCCAAACAGAGAGTGGATACTTCGATTAGTCGTCTGCTGCGTAGGGGTACGCCATTTTGAGATCTAACAGCTGCCATGAACTCAAATCTGGTGGCCGCCATTCTCGAATTGAAAACCCTGCTAATCGCGATGTTCGCTGTGTAGCAACCTGTGTATCGCAATGTAGCAGACGACTCCTTCAGGTGTCCACTCCGTATTAGGCTTCCTAAATCTACCCAGTGGCGGGATTGTCATGGTTACTCAAATGCACAGATATACACATACAAACCGCAAAGAATGTCCCAAGTCGGTAACTGTCCTCTCTACTTTCTGGGACCAATGATGGCACATTCAGAAGAGCAACATATGCGTCCATTTAGAGGATTAGCTCAGGTATTTCTCTGTGTTATACCCTTGTGACATCATTTGTTTCCCGCTAAACATTGAAAAAATTCGTATTTACAATCGCTATTCAGTTGTCCATCAAAGGTTTGAATGGTGCGAGAAACCGATGACGTCATAAGTGCATAACGTAGAGAGATTGTACTTGAGCAATCCTCTAAAATAAAATCCTTGATAAACGTTTATATCATCCGTAAAGCCTAGATAGAGACTAAGGCAGCACTTAGACACTGCTTTAGCGAATCATTCACTTTTCTGCATGTTTGGAAATCAATAGCGCCTACTTATGTTCGCTTTTTTTTGCTCGGGGACATTAGAGGAAACCTAACAGAAAGTGGCACAGGATGACACTAAGAAGTGGTTGCAAAGAGCCCAAGACAAGGAAGTGTGGCAAAGGTTGAGGGAGACCTTCGTTCAGGAGTGGACGGACACAGGTTGAAAGAAAAAGAAGAAGAATAGGGAGTGGACAATTCGATGAGTCGTCTGCTACACGAAATGGTGTTCTGTTCTCAAATCGGAGTCTTTCTTAATTTTGAAATGGAGTCACCATGATGACACAACATGGCAAACTCTAGTTCGAGAACAAGGCACCACCTTGTGTAGTAGCGAAGCGTCTACTCTCTATCAGACTCGGACAGCCAGTCAAAAGATGGCGGCATAATCTGCTTAATAATAAATTCAACACAAACGGTTTTTTGGGGAAGAAACGACTTTCTTGCAGACCTGTAAGGCCATTAGAGCCTTTTCACAACAACGTATCTCCCTTCTGATAGACCCAATTTAATTTTTTCTCACTGGGCTAGAACCTAAACACCTAAAAGGCCAGCAACTCATCCTTTTCTACTAGTTTGAACATTATTACATCAAACACACGCTTTTTTCTTCCTCTCCTTTGTTATAATTAACAGCTAACGAATGTTGATAAAATATTTTGTAATTTTTAAAAAAGAGATTAAACGATAGCAATGCATATTCACCGTAGCGTGAAATGCTGCTTCTGTCCGCTGCCATTACGTCATTCTACGTGAAACCATTTCACATAACGTAACACAATGAACGCGGCAAGACTATTAGAGTAGCGGACATTAAAACCCGGCAAAAAAAAAATATCATTCGAACCGGACCTTGTGTTGATATAAAGTATTGATTGAATCCGGTCTTTATATTGGTTCGATTTCGCGATATATTGAATTATTATTTGGTAAATAAGGCGAAACTAGTTTTCACCCTGATTATATCCTCGCAAAAAATAAACGAGATAAGCCCTCGCAATTAATTTTAACTGAAAACTTACCTTTTTATTTTTAGATTGTTTATTTTATCCTTCTTGATTCCGCAAACATGGCTCCTATATTTGATGTCAGCAGTCATCGGTGTCGGAGCCGCCATTATCTGGACAGGACAAGGCACTTATCTTGTTTTGAATTCGGATAAAACCACCATTAATCGTAACTCCGGGATATTTTGGGCGATGCTTCAATGTAGGTAAGTAAATTTTCTTCGTTTTGTAGAAGACTTGACCACCCTGGAAACGAATTAAAAGAAAATTTAAATACGAAACAATTTTATCATGTTTCAGCATGTTCTTCGGGAATTTATTCGTGTCTCTTCAGTTTAATGGTGCCACGAAAATTGACGAGGATACAAGAACTGTTGTATTTATAGTATTGGGAGTTGTGGCTGCTCTTGGAGTAGTATTTTTATGCGTATTACGACCAGCTCGATCAGCTGACGGAAGTTTAGCTCCAGCTTCGGAGGAAGGACCAATTGAAGCTTTAACAAATTCGTTTAAGTTATTCGCGACTAAAGAGATGATTTTACTGATGTTCACATTTTTTTATACGGGTACGATAAAGGATTTATGAGGGAGAAGATTAATGTTCGTGAGCCGTGTTAAAATGTAAGCTCTTTCCTTATAGGTATTGCATTGTCTTTCTTCAGCGGCGTCTACGGCACTAGCCTGGGTTTTACTAAAAAATTCGGAGATAGTGCAAAACTGTTGATTGGTATGTCTGGTATATTCATCGGTGTTGGTGAAGTACTCGGTAAGTATTTAGATTTCTAATTTCTCCAATGATAAAGTGAAAAATTCGCCCCTAAAAATTAAAAATGCAACTGAATTTAGCCTTGGAAATTTTTTTTTCATAATCTTTGCTATTAATGATCATGGGAAGCTTAAGTCTTCTGATAAGTGACTTATTTGAACGCGAAAAATTAATTTCTAAATAACATGCAACTCATCCATCATTTTTCTAATATTTTTTTATTTTATTTTATAGGTGGACTAGCATTTTCTATTTTGGGTTCGAAAACGGTCAGGTGGGGTAGAGATCCAATAGTAATCGTTGGATTTGTTGTTCATATGTTATCGTTCTTCCTAATATTTATTAATATTCCTAACGAAGCCCCGTTAAGGGAAACAGATGGAGAAGCTTACATTAAAAGCGAGTAAGTATTGTGACGTACTGCACAAAATTTTCTCTAGAAGAAGCCGGAACATTCGAGATCACACAAGGTTTATGAAAGTTTTTTAGCCATAAGATAAACCTAGATGAAAGATGGCGTCGGGATTCTAAGTGTTACAGCTTCCTCTAAGGAACAGGTTGTAACAGGTTTTTTAAAATCAATTTCTTTTTGTTTCAGCCCTTATTTAGCCATTTTCTGCAGCTTCCTATTAGGTTTTGGGGATAGTTGTTATAACACACAAATATATTCAATGATTGGTGGGATTTGGTCAGATGACAGTACTCCAGCCATGGCCATATTTAAATTTGTTCAGGTAAATCTTATCTTTAATAATATATCTCTGACGAAAAATTGCTATGTCTACGAAATCTTGGTTCAGTTGTATTCTTAGCTGACTAGTTCAGTTCTAAATAATGCTCACGAGATAACGCCGAGGCAATTTTACAAGTTCTCAAATTTTGTCTCGACAATAGAACTAGATTTTGCAAGATTTTGATGTAGTTATTATGGTCCATAGAGAACGTAACCCTTCCGAATCATGAATAGGCAACTCTCAATACATAACTACACACACAGTATAACGCCCAGTTTGCAGTAAAAACAAGCGTCATTTCTTGTATTTCTCGCTAGTCTTGTTCTTGAGATTCTTGTCTCGAGAGCATCATTGACTTTGCTAATTTTACTCTCCTAATTAATTTTTTTTTTTACTAATCCATTTTTTTTTATTAGTCTGTTGCTGCGGCCGCCAGCTTTTTCTACAGCAGATCCTGCATGCTTCATGCTCACTTAGGCATTCTAATAGGACTTGCCACGATAGGAACCGTCACATTCTGCATCGTCGAATGGATGCACAAATCAAAAGCGAGAAGACAAAGTGCAGCAAGCAGCGATAGTGCGAGCAGTTCCGAGTCAAATATAGCTGTTAAAATGTAACAATTAATAACCCTAAGTCTTTTTCGTTGTTACTCGTTAATGGGGGAAGTTCAGTCATTTTTTTTACTTGCATTTACCCGTTTTTTTAATTATTGTTGGATTTTTACAATAACAATGATAAAACTCCCTTTAAGGGTTTTTAAGTATGTGATAGAGCTGCTTTATCGATTATTTAATTAGTTTATTGTTGTTGTTTTTTTTAAAAAATCAATTTTTATTCCATATATTTAGAGTGAATGGGAATATTTTTTTTTGAATGAGTTGAGTGAATGTGTATAAAGCAGCGTGTGATTTCTAATCCCGATAAAATCGATTTGAAGAGAAATATTTTTTTATTATCTGTTCCAATGGATTTAGATCTCATCAGAGTATTCCAATCCTTTTTTTTATATGATTTATGTATTTCAATGATTGAACTGATGATACGTATTTTTTATTTTAAGAATCGAGACATTCCGTCATTGGCTAAGAATGTATAAGTTTAATATGGCTCAATTCATAAAATAATGGCATAAAAGCCTATTTTTTAATTTATGAAAATTTTTTGTTAAAAGGAAATAAGGGAATGCAATAGTGCCACTCCAGGAAATTTTTTAAGAAGAGACAGAGAGAGCTGACTGATGACTTGAATAAGACTTTGTTTTGAAAAAGATCGGCTAAAAGCTAAAATTTTAAAAATTTTCTTTATTGCAAAATAACTTTTTTTCTAAAAGGGGCAGGTACCCTTAAAGTAAAGGTAAACTGGTCATATTACCCAAAAAAAGCTTTGCTATCTTTTAAAAAATTCCCCTCTTCTTAAAAAGTTCATCCTAACTGCAGGACTGAAAAGATTTCCAAAATTGAGCGTACCTTTCGCAGGCCTGACCATATTTCTTGAGCAAACAAGTTCCAAGCTTTCAACTTTTTGCACTTTATCGCTAAAAACTGTCTTTTTTTTTGGTAAATTTCACTATTATTTCCAGGGTGAAGATTTTAATTTTAATCAAATTGTATAATATATACCTTTTCCTCTGTAAAAAAAAATATCAGTGTCTCTGGTTTCTCAACAGTTATGGGCCTATCTGTAAACTGCACTAGTCAAGATCTCATAATCTCCAAGTTTTCTCAGAGCACAGTTTCAAATTAATCCCCAGAAATCTGTTATCAAACACTCAAAAACCAAAATTTGTTTTTTGGAAATTAATTAACGTAACCAGTTTTAAGCAATCAAAAGTTGATCTTTAGCTTTTACGATATACCAAGGAAAAATTTAAATAACTGACAATTATTTTAGAAATCTAAGTAACCATTTTTTAAAAATTAAACTTACAATTTTTTCTCGCTTCTCTTCGCTCTGCTTTTTTGGTCAAAAAGCACTTTATAGACTTAAAGGTGTAATTTAGAATAGATTTAGATTTTTATATTAAAAGCAAGCATAAAAACGTAGTTAAAATGTTTACGTTAAAAAGACTGCCATTTTTATAATCACATGTAAAAAAAAAAAAAATGAGAAGACAAATGAAATTGTAAATAAAATATTTTTAACTTTTTACAGTGATTGGACGAATCAATAATTGAAAAAATGTACATATTAAAATCTGTGACCTAAATTACTCCTGAAAATTTTGTAGCGACATGGGTAGGACAAGTGCAATTAATTATGAGGAAATCAAGCTCAACAACTGGACTATCTAAAACTTTCAGAAAAATTAACTGGCAAAAAGCGCTTAAGAAACTGTTCGAGTGCTGGATAATACAGCAGAAAAAACAAAGCCTAGATTATTTATATCAAATTTTTAGAGCAAAATAATGCTTTTTTTATAACATACATCACTTCAACATCACATTTTAATTACAAAGCTTTCCTTACCTACTTAGTATTAGCACTGACAAACATTTTTAATTGTTAGAAAAAGGTTTGCAATCCAAAAATTTAGTCTTAACTTGATAATTCTGTATTATTAATTGCACTAGTCCCACAACACTTAATTTTTCACAGAATGGTCAATGATGTAAATGAAATATCGAGTTTTCGAGAATGTTCTAGACACCATGTCGGTTTTGTTATCTAAAATTCTATATTTTCTCACTCCCGTATAGAAGCATAACAATCGGGATCATTTAATTAAGATCCCTTCACGAAAATAAAAAATTGTATTATATTAGCTGATTAACAGTAACCACACTGATTAGTGACAATAACACAAAACTAATCTAAATTAACCTACCGAATTTTTGAATATCCACGCTCGAATTAATTCACCCTGATTAAAATTTCCCTATTTTGAAAACGAAAAACATGAAAACTGAAACAACAATTACATATTTTTCGTAATAACTTGCTTTGATTTACACATTTTTCACTTTACCGAACGGTACGATGCTTAAATAAAAAAAAACATGGCCGTTTTAGAAAACAAAAACATATGGCAAGGGAAGTTACGGTGCTGCCATCTTTACGTGCGGCAAACGCACTAAGTTTAAACAGTTAACACTTCAACCGCTAGGATCGCCGTTCGCGATAGAAAAAAATGACGCCATTGCGTTTGAAAATCTTTTTTCTAGTTATTTTTCTAAATTTTCATCTTAATACATCATTATCCATTCCAAAAAATTTTATTTTAAAAAAAAAATACTTTCTTCCCATAGATGGCAGTCTTTAAAAAGAGGGATTTTTAAATCGCCTAATGTAAAGTGCCAATGTGTATCATATTGTGCCACTTATCATATAAAAACCCAGTATTCAAAATCTTCCTCTATTATCAGGGTTAAAAAACTTAAATATTTACATATCAATAAGAGAAAATGCATGAGCATCGTTAAAGAAAAAATAACCTATTTGCAAAAAGAAAAAATAATCGGTTTTCTAACCCGATATATGAATAAATAGGTAAAACATGTATAGTAAATCTTGCTCAATATTTTAGACTTTATATTCTTCAGATTCCTAACCGCAGGGCGGTCAGTAATAACTGTGGTAAATAACATCGCCATACAGTCGCGCCAGCAATTGAAAGGCAAAATTTATGTAAGTTGTGTTATATTTTAGGCCAAATACTTAAATGGCTCTTGCCTTTCAATTCCTGGAGTAATTAAAAAATTTATACAATGTAATAAATTTAAAAAAAAAAAAATTCCAAATGGGATTTAAATCAATTTAAATAGAAAGTTCTATTTTCCTAAATTTGTTTGCTTTTTTAAAGTCAATCTCCCCCTCGATCAATTTAAGATCTATAATCATAGGATTATAAGGCAAAGAAAAAATATGAGGACACACAAAACGAAAAAAAAAATGTCTTCGTGACAGTGACGAGTATTTTAAAAGGCAACAACTTCTTCCGATCGATTATATTGAAAAACCGGTGATTTGGGCAGGAGACAGCCCAAGGCACCCCGCCTCTAGCTTTATCATAAGCTAAATATATGACGTAATAACTACTCTACTCACGCATCTTAAAATATTTTAATGAAATCCAATGCCCTTCAGGTGGAAGTCCGAAAAATTTTTCTCATTTTTTTTTTTTTCTAGAAATGATGGAAACGAAATTTTTAAAAAGTGGTTTAGTCATTGATGGTTTATATAGTTTACGATCGTAATATAATTATCATATTTTTAAGAAAGTTGAAGTTTAGCAGGTAAATTTAGATAATATTTCAAAGGTTGTTTAGGGGAAGTTAGTGAAGTTGCCAAGACAATTTTTGTTCTTGTCCAATAGTTTGTTGTTAAGAAAAAATAATCAAAAGATTTGCTCGACAAGAAGAAATAATCAAAAGGTTTGCTCGACAAGAAAAAATAATCAAAAGGTTTGCTCGACAAGAAAAAATAATCAAAAGGTTTGCTCGACAAGAAAACATAATCAAAAGGTTTGCTCGACAAGAAAAAATAATCAAAAGGTTTGCTCGACAAGAAAAAAAATCAAAAGGTTTGTTCGACAAGAAAAAATAATCAAAAGGTTTGCTCGACAAGAAAAAGTTCTGACAAAATTTGCTTTTGCAGAAATTTTTTTGTGCTATTATTGCTTAAGCACTTTAGCCCTAGCCAACCATATTGAAATGCGCTTTTATAGTGAAATAATTTCCAGACTTACAGTCCTTAAAGCCAAAGGCTCAAAAGACATTAATTCCCTTTTCTTCCCCTCAAGAAAAAAATCAGATGAACAAAAAATCTAACCCTTTTTAATGACGTCACGATACAAAACCCGTCGATGGTTTCAAATCGAAAGATTGAAAAGGCCTGAAGGAAGAAGCGAATTATGACGGATAGCTGGCCACATAGGAACAAGGAAAAGGCGGGGACTCCAGATCGGTTCAATTATTGTCCCGCTGTGAATTTGTTTAACTCAGTCATATTTCCTCATTGTCATCATCTGGCCGAGGACTAATCAAACGGGTTTCTAGGTCAGAGTTTTCTTAATTCATTTATAAAAAAAAAATTTAAAAAAATAATAAGCATCATTTCCTTTTCCCTTTTTCAATTGAAGAAAAACAGGAAAGAAGAAAAATTCTTTCGTCTTGTTAAATTCCTCTGCTGATGGGATAACAAGGAATCTCCTTGTCTTGTTTCTATTGTTATGATCCGATGTCAAAGAATTTTTATGACATTTTTATTTACTTAAAATTCAACATACGCGACCACTTGAACACGCGTCACCGCCATATGCAAATCAGGGGACACCTTACGGAATATATTACCTTTCGTGTAATTCTCATGCATGATATATTATTTAAATTTACAGGATGTCCGATGATTGAAAAAAAATGTGTTTTTAAAAAGCGAAAAATTGCCCCAATCGACGCCTTTGGCACCGATGGAGAAATTAAGAAGATGGGTAAGAAAAACGACCTGTAATAGTTAAGACACAGTTTTATAGGTGGCGCCAGGTTTTACGATTTAAAAAGTCTCTGAGATCGAGCTCGACTCCTTTCTAAATTTTTGGAGCTTAACATTCTTCTGAGAGAAAAAAAAAACCGTTCAGAAATTTTCTAGTCAAATTTCATTTTTTTTAATTTTTTGGGTTTGAGCTAATTTTAGTAGTCGCACAAATATTTTCAGAATTTTCATAATGAACAAGTTATCTCAGAACTTTTTTAGTCGAACAAGTCTTTTCACAATTTTTTTAATCGAATAAGTCATTTCAGAATTTTTAGTCGAACTAGTCAATTGGTGAATTGTTCTTTTCGACCAATTCTTTTGATGTTATTTTCTTGTCACTAAATCTTTTGATATTGTTTTTTTGTCGACCGAAGATTTTGGTAAAAAATTTTTGTAAATAGTTTTTTCAAAAGAAAATTTTCCAAAAAAAAAATTCTGAATTAATTTTTTTTGCTAAAAAAATTTTCAGCATAAAATTTTTTACGGTTTTTAAAAATAGTGGTTTTTTAGGACTTGGTTCTAAATTCTAAATAAACACAAAGTTCTATCACCGGATTTCGAAATTCAAAATTCTTCTGTCTTTTCATTTTCCTTTTTCTGTCCTTCGTGCCATTTAAAAACTTAACCTAAGCCCTCTGCCAAAAGCTCACCTTAAACCAGAGCAGCCAAATACTCTAATTCGATAACTTTTTTAAGCATTCTAACTGCATCCTGTTCCACATCCTCCGGGACAAAATAATTCACGAGACTTTTTTTTTCCATAAACATCTAAATCAAATTTACCGATGACTTTTTAAAAAACCAAATCCGGTTTTTCCCCAAATGCAGATTCGGGCCATATAAAAAACCAAGAGAGAAAAAGTAATCTGATTTGAAAACCAGGAACGCCTCCAAGTCATAATCCGCCATCTTGTCATATAACTAAAATAAATTTAATTTGAAAATTAAAATTTAATCGTCTTTTGTTTGGTTTTTTTTTTTTGCCTTGAGGTCATAATTTCTTTCATCCCAAAAGACAATGTGAAGATTAAGCATTCCATTTCAATGGGATTGTTAATTCCAAAGGTCACAAGGTTCATGATTTTTCTTCAAGACGAGTAATTAAAGGATAATCAATCGAATTAAATAACTGAATATTTTTATCTCTATAGGAAAAAAATTACAAGCTAGAGATGGAGTCTCCTTTGGCTAGACGGAATTAAGGCCGTGATCGTGAAAAAAAAAAGAAAAGGTTTAATAATGAAATATCACAATGCAATATTGAATGGCAGAGTATTACATTTTCAGGTAACGTTTCTTTTGTTAAGATTCGTACAGTGTAATTACTGATTTTTAGCAGTGTGATTGGAGGTTCGGGGATGGATACAACTTTGAAACCTATAATCATTACAATATCATCATTTTATGAAGAACACAAAAAAAAAAGTATTTTTCTGTTTTAAACGTTCGTCGTTTTGGTAATTTAACGATTTGAACCATTTATTTTTTTTCTCTTGGGGGTTTAGTTCTAACCGGGCCTGAAGGCTAACGGTTTTAAACAGGCTGGAAGAAGAGACTTTCAGCCACTGGAAGTCTCGGTTTTGCTCCAGTGCTCATTAGCAACAACTAAATACATCCAGACATCCAAAAGTGGACGAAAAGAAGTAAAAAGAAGACTAAAAACACCCTTAGTTTAATGTTGGGCCGCTTTCGCCTCTCAAGGGGAAGGATTAGATAAGAAAACTTTTCATTATGCGTCAACGAAAATATTTTTCCACTTGATCACGTTTCTTTTTATAAAAGTAAATATCAGGACTGAAGACGTTTTTTTATGGAAGGAAAACTTGAGTCTACATATGATGTACAAATAAACAGGTAAATGTAAATATATAAACAAAATGGCGTTGAAATTTTGGGCAAAGAGAATACTGGTAAAAAATTTTTCAGGCACATTTCAAAAGTAAAAATGAGGATTCTAGCTCTAAATGAAATTTTTTTCTACATTGAATAAACAAAACTCATTAAAAACTTCAATGCTTTTTCTTCAATCATCAAGGGATTTCCTAATACACAAGAATTTGGCAGGACTTGATGTAAAGTTAACTATCCCCCCAAAAAAAATCATAAACACATCCCATTCTCTTGCAAAACTTATTACAAACAGACAAAAACGTCACTTTTAATTTTTTTTTTAACATGTCACCCCTTTTCAAACTTCATCCATTCTCAGAAAAAAGTCAACACGTCAAAATCAAGATGTTTAAAATAATATTTGATTCATTAATGGAAAAAAATAACCAAACAAGAGAAAAGACATAAACATCTTAAAGGAAATCGCGTTGTGACTAAAATAACCCCCGCGATTAACTTACACAAACCTTAATACCCTCTACGTGCCGACTTTTAATATATTTGTGATAACCCGGGAGCATAATTTGTAAAAGTTTATTGTCCACATCATCCCGTCCTAATGATTCAAAAAATTTAATTCAAAGCAGGTGATGGATAGATAATTTCACTGAGATTGGTCTTTTTCTATCATCATGAGCTACCAGTTACCTTTTTTGTCACTTACCTCATAAAGATTTTCGTCGTAATTAAAGAGACGATTATAATGAACACTAATTCGAGGTCCTCACTCGGGGGTAAGTCGGATTCGGATGTGGAAAAAAATTAATAAAAAAAAACTTCTAGACCCTGTCATTATAACAATGTCTTGAACAAAAACCACCCCTGTGTCTGTGACCATCCCTCCTATTAAAATGACTAAACGACTTGCATTAAAATATTACTGGCCCCTGTGGGGAGGATATCTTTTTTTTTTTAGTTCGATACCCAAAACCCCATCACAATAAAAATTCCTTTGGGATATTAGCGTGAAGCGTCAGGGTGGCAAATCGAGAAAAAAATCGGGCTGTTTAACCCCGAAAACCGATGAAATTACTGTAAAGTAAACAACCCTTTACAAAAAACACGAATTGGGAGGCTGTTCTTAAAACCGTGAAATGTGATGTTGTCCGCAATATTCTTAATTTTATCGTTTTCACTCAAACGTTATGCCAAGAGAATTCACAAGCTATTAATATAAACATATATCTCCACAAAATTACTCCTACTCGACAAATAACTCGTCTTTTCTTCGAATTCAAGACACCAACCAAAGCATGGTCACTAAAATTTTTTTTTAGGTTATAAGATCACCGCCAATAGTTTTCTCTAATATCAATCTCGAAATAATATTCATTAAAAAAGCGGCAGCCACAGCTCTGTATCTTCTAATTAACGTATTTTTCAAACCAAAACGACCGATTTTCAAAA
Organism: Liposcelis brunnea; assembly: GCA_023512825.1. Lineage (NCBI taxonomy): Eukaryota > Metazoa > Arthropoda > Insecta > Psocodea > Liposcelididae > Liposcelis > Liposcelis brunnea. The sequence goes on from CM042071.1 coordinate 9,896,622, forward strand.
TGCAAAAAAAAAATGCAAGCTTACCTGTCGCCATCTTGAATCCCAACTGCCGACCGACCGTGCTTTCAAAAATCCTCACGAATCGTCTTTATCAAACCATTATCCTGTTTAATATCACATTTTCACACCCTCGTACTTAATCCTTCACTCAAATATTGATTCCATAACTAAAAAAAAGCACAAGGGAACAATGACATGTGAATCGAAATAAAGAATTGCATTCCCAAAACGTGATCTTGAGTTTTACCTTCTTATTAACCATTATACAATACACAATAAAATAAAAGTATTTTGACGAACGTGCCGAAATATAGTAAATAATGTTTAGAACTAGAATCGATCATGTTTTTCTTTACCTATTTTGGTTTTAGCACGTCAAAAGCGAAAAAAAAAGCCGAGACCGGTTTGTTTTGATTCGACGGATTATACTGAAAGAACGTCGTGTCATTAGATCGAATTAATCCGGCGCGGCAATTTTTTTTGGGGCGAAAAGTAAATCGGAAAAAAAAATTATTTATCAAATAAGACATTATTTGTATCCCTTGCCGCTTATTATAATATCAATATAATAGAGAGCATTCGAATTATTTGAAAACTTTTCGTAGGAATGCCTTCTAGGTATTTTAAAGTTTCCAGCTATGTAATTTTTAAATCAGATCATTTTAGGTTTTTACGGTGGCCTTTTTTTTTTCCTTTATAATTCGACGATTTTACGATAGCGTGATCTCCTATTTTAAGGACCCTTAGGACATTTACCGTATATTTATGCGGCGTAGGGTGTAAAATTACAAATAGACATTTTTGAAACGATATTTTTTGAATTAATTTTAAAGATGAGGGTTGATGCGTCAAGGTTGGGTTATGTCTGCGTGATTAGAAGAGTTATGTCATTATCTAGAAAAAAAGGAATGTTGCGAAACGAATTGTTTCCTTCCTAGATAAATTTTTAAGGAAACAATTTCAATTTAACGTACGGATCTTAATAATTTTATTGGACTGCCCGAGGAAGTTGGCTTGGGGGAGATGTAGAAAAATAAACGTGTCATTAGATTTTAAAGCAGGAAAGTTAATGCCATGGGGCATTTTTTCGCAATTTCAGTAAAATATGAAGCAGATTTCGTGAGAAACATGAAGTTTCATACGGGAAAGGTTTCCAACTTGTGGTTTTAGCAATCACAAAAAGAACCATAGTGATTGGTGATTAAGTAAGGTTATAAAATTTATATGCACATTACCTGGAAATTCCCGGATACCGTTGGCAAACCATTTTAGCCTCAAACCAAGCATTCAAAATGTTATAGCTTATCCTTATCAATCCTTTGGGGTCGTTAAGAAATCTATCTAAATCCGTGGTAATAAATTTTTTTTCGGGGTTTTTAACTTTGGCGTAAGCAATCCTTTCACTTCTTCTAGCATTAAATACAAAAAAAAGTTTTGGTGTGACTGCACTTTTCCCTGTCACTGGTTCGCTGCCAATTCAGACGTTGTTAACTAAAAACTTGATACGAAGATGGGTTGGGCTACTTCAATAAATAAACCATATTTAAAAATTAATTATAATGTTATATTTATCAAACATTAATATACAAAAAATTACAAAATTAATATTTTACATGATTGCATAAAATTTAAAATCATTGCTTTCGTATAACAAAACAATATTCATTACTTTCATTTAAAAAAAAAAATTTAACATAAAATTTTTATCACAACACAACTGGTTTTTTACAATAAAAACCAATTAAATTAGTCTTAATGTATGGATTTTAATTTATTTCTTTTATATAAAAAAAAATTACAAATCTTAAGGACCGATACGACCATTCATTTTTCCTGAACATATCAAACACGTTTTCTCAATAACTGTAAATCACTGGCTCATATTGATCCTTTTATCTCAGAGATCCTTCAAAATGATATTTACAAATTCTCAGATAAAAAAAAATTAAATGGCACGAACTTAATATCTTAATTACAAAAATAATTAATATAAATGGATATTACAGATCTTTGGGGAAAAAGATGTTAAAAAAATTAATAAAAATAGTGAAAATTAAGTAAACAAAATTAAGTTTGGCACGACGAATTCACGAAGGATGAATAAATTGAATATGTATATAAATTATTTAATTAAAAAAAATCGTGGGGGAAAAAATAATAAAAAAAAAGAAATAAAAAAAGGGGACGGAACTTTATAAAATTTCTTTTGTAAATAATATAACAGGGTGCTCAATTATACGGTCAATCAACACGTATAATTAGCACCAATGGGGTTTCGTACTGGGGTTCTCCTCCATTACAAAAAAAATTATACAGGATTTACAAAGTATAAATGTACATAATATAAACAAGGTGTAATAAAAAAAGAAGGACAAACTCGATTAATTAGCTGGAAGTGATCTGAATAAATAAAAGAAATGAATAAGAGTGGTTATATACGTAATTTTGACGCTGATAAGATAAATACATTCGCAAATGTAGAATTATATAATAAGTACTAAAAGAGTTATGGACAACGAAAGACGAGTTGACAGTGAGATGGGAAGTTCTATGATAAAAAAATTAAAAGGATTTTTTTCTTATCGCGTTTTTTACTTCTCAGTTCTTGGGAATTATTCCGAGTTAATATCTACAAGGTGTTTGTCGATTAATCGTAATTGCACTTTTCATTTTATTTTATATTGCAAGATTGAAATTCTTCGATTATCTACAAATTTTATAACGAACTCAGTTTGGGGTTAATAAATCTTTAAAAAAAGAATACTGACCTCGATCAAAATATTCTAATAATAAATGTTTTTTAAAAAGAACTGTCAATGACTATCTCGTTTATTTTTTCCACTGAATTAAAAAGTTATTCACGCATTAATTTCGAAGTAAATAGCTTCGAATCGTCGTAATTTTTCCTAAACGTTTAAGGCCACCTGTACGATGCACAGAAAAATACTTGAAAGTACAATTAAAAGAAGAGATAAAATTATCTTTTAATAAAAAGTAAGAAAAAAATTCAAACTAATCTAAAAATACTCTTCTCATAAGTTAAACGGACTTTCAAAAAAAAAAAGAAAAAACGTCGGCGTTAAAAAAACCAGACTTAAAAATTATTAGCACGAGCTCTTAAAAAAATTTTCAAGAATTAATTATTTAAAAAAAAAATCACACTCATGTACTGATTTTTTTGCCAGTGTCAACTTCGCCACTTTAATTCTTTTTCCTCGGACACGTTTAAGATAATCGACTCTTAGGCAATTTAGTCAAATTTATTTAAACTAAATATGTATTTACGCGCCTTCAAAGTAGGCTAAAAGAATTAAAAAGTGTTTGTTCGTGTAATGACTCGTAGTTTAAAATGTGCGAGTACATTGTTCCCCCCGAGTAGTGCGCGCGGTTTAAATATAAATAACTGTTTAGTGACCTTTAAAAGGCCTTTTCAGAAAAAAGTTGCAATAAATTTTAACATCGTCACGAGAAAGCGAAATAATAAAAAAAAAATTGCTGATTTGTTTTTTTTAGTGAACTTTCAGAAAAAATTGTTAAAACGTGGAATATTTTTTTAAAGAGATGATTTAATTAAATTACGAAACGAGGTACGAATGAGTCTGTGCGCATCAGTCTAGACTAGCATAATTACATATAATGGGTCGTCGTTTATAAATTTAGAAATAAAGTCAAAAGATTAGATTTTGGAGTTTTTTTGGTTGATTTATGGAAACATTTTAATTATGGTCAGAAAAACTCATTCGCCAAAAGTCGCTAGGGAATTTAGTCTGCTATGACGGAGATTGTTGTGATCAAAATGAAAGTATACAAAGTTTTTATTGGCAAAATATGGCCACTAGAGTAAAATATATGCACTGCTGCTTTTTTAATACAGCGAGAAAAAGACTTTTAAACCTTTTCAATTTTTAACAAAAAATTTCGTTGCAGAGCGTCGAAACTATTTTTGTATAAACGGTTGCTATGGTTACTCAATAAGAGAAACATTACACGTAAACACCAAAAAAAATATTCCACTTTAACTCTTAGTTTTTCCAAAAATCATTACACAAAATGGCCTTAAAAAATATCAAAAAAATTATTAATTGAAAATGAAATTACGATCATAAATCCGCAAAGTTCTTGGAAAACCACCAACAAAAAAAATGACTAATTGGTCTTAAATTTTAAAACAACAATTCAAACAGAAGCTAAAGGCTAGCTTTTTAACACGCAATGAGAAGTACCATCAGAGTTCATAGTTCGTACAATATCCGCCCATTCGGATAAACTCGGCGCACACACAAGCGTCAAATCGCCTAATCGTTTTCTTCCCATAAACACGAATTCACCAGGCCCGTGCTGTGGATCGCAATGCCTCGGCATATTTAATTTAACAATATCATTTTCTATAAACTTTCTTCTCCCTATTTCATTTTCACTAGAATCATCCTCTTTATTTCCGATTGTGTTGTACAAATCGTCCGTTGAATGACGTAGTAGCTTCTTGATTTTAACGTTGATTTCAGCAACCTCAAGCTCTTGCTTATCGTCTATGCTGTGTATAATTCCTCTGGTAACTGCAATTAGAAAGAAAAAACACGGGATTAGTTTCAAGCGTCGAAATTTAATTAACGAGTTTGGGATTTTTTTTTCTTTTTAGAGAAGTGCTAATGTCTACGAAGGTTAGGAAGATTCTTTTAAAAATCCTTGACCTTCATTTAATAACAATTGCTCTACTATGGAGCATGTGCGTTTAAATTTTTTTTATTGATTTTAATTTTTTTAGTACACAGTTTTTTTCAAGACGTAAATTCTAACCGAAAGTTTTTTTTTTTTTAAATAATGATGATGCCTGTCAAACATCGACAACAATATTTCAACTGAGCACAATTCAATACACGGAAAATAATTAAAAGGAATGATTAAAGGATTTTATTTGATTACCCATTGTTTCATAATATTCAATGGCGGGGAATTCATGTATCTAAAAATGAAACATCATCTTCTAATTAACATATCTTTCAATTTAGATTTCTTGTATAAACCTAATGATCATTCTGAATAAGGAAGGGTTATGTATTTTGGTAAATGTTGGGTGTCTGTCTGGAGCAAAACAATCATTCCAGTTCAATTTAGCTATGTGTGGAGTGATCGAACTGAATTTCTTTTTAAGAATAAAGAAATAAGGACTTTTCTTTTCAAGAGTTAATTAAAATTCAAAAATTTTCTGGCCAAATTTTATTATTACAGATTTTTTGTCTTTGAGCCAATTTTTTCTAAATTTTTGCAGTCAAAGAAATAGTTTGATAAATTTTGTTTGTTAAAGAAATATTTTGATAAATTTTTCTAGTCGGACAAATCTTTTGACAGATTCTTCTAGTTGAAGCCATTTTTTGACAGATTGTCCTACTCGAGCAAATTTTTTTTTAAGACTTTTCTAGTCGAACAAATCTTTTTGATAGATCTTGATAGTCGAACAAATCTTTTTGATAGATCTTGATAGTCGAACAAATCTTTTTGATAGATCTTGATAGTCGAACAAATCTTTTTGATAGATCTTGATAGTCGAACAAATCTTTTTGATAGATCTTGATAGTCGAACAAATCTTTTTGATAAATCTTGATAGTCGAACAAACCTTTTTGATAGATCTTGATAGTCGAACAAATCTTTTTGATAAATCTTGATAGTCGAACAAATCTTTTTGATAAATCTTGATAGTCGAACAAATCTTTTTGATAGATCTTGATAGTCGAACAAATCTTTTTGATAGATCTTGATAGTCGAACAAATCTTTTTGATAGATCTTGATAGTCGAACAAATCTTTTTGATAGATCTTGATAGTCGAACAAATCTTTCAATAAATTTTTCTTGTTGAGAGATTATACGGTTAAGGTTTAGTCACAACTTAAACCTTTTACTGACATTCATTGAAGCTAAAAATTAAGGCCCAAAATTGGCCTATTGTTTTCATTTCACTTTTTTTAAGCCCTACCTAGTGTAGACCCTTCTGGTCCTCATCTTGTCCTCACACAGTTCCTATCATCAAGCTTAAATTTTAGGCTACAAAATATTCCACCCATTTACATTCTCTTTGACGGGTACAAAAATTTATCACCAGCATGCCAGCATATAATCCGGTTCAAAGAACCTAAATCCGTTTTAAATTTATTTCCGTATCAAATATCGTTCCATTTTCCTTCTACCAAAGCGGCTTTCCGTACATCCCAAATAAGCATAAGGTAAAAAGATTTTTATCTTTTTAAAAAAAATGACAAACGGCTGTTAAACGAATCTTTTCCTCTCGAGCGAACATTGTAAAAAAATGTCGCGAAACGTCAGGACAAGTTAAATCTAGATTGCTTATCGAGATGAAATAAAACAAGGAGCACACTCTACGTCGAGGATAAGCGTTTAAAATGTCAACTTCATTAGGTTATTTAATCGACGCATGCTTTAATGTAAATGGAAGCCGTAAATATATTTACGTATTATTTCGCTATATACGGGAGAATAAATTTTAAGATTCAGTTATCCGCCCACCCGTAGCAAAAAAAAAAAATAGTTTAGGACTATGAAGAATGCTTTTAAGACATTATCTGTTTTCGATGAGACTGGCCACTTAGTGGGTCCTCGTGTAATAGATAAAACGCTCTTTTTTTTTATCCGTTTGGAATAGATTCTTTTAAGTGACTCTACAATTTTAATCATGTCAAGTTTTATAACTTTAAAAAAAAAAAAATTATTAGAATGCATTTTGTTTATTTGGACTGCAGCCTAAATGAATCAGGTATTGGAAACCGTTACTGGCTTTCAGGCACGAGGTAGCTTGATATTTTAAAAGAGCGTGAAGAATAAAATGGAAAATATCTGATCGGATTTGTTACGTAGTAAGTGCAATGCATTTACATATGCACGTCTGTCAATCCTTTCACCTTGTTTTTTATATTTTTTAATGTTTTCGTTCTTGGAATTCTTTTTCATGGGCGTTGAGATGGAAGTAAGGTGCGCTAATTCAATTTTTAAGGCTAGGAAAAAGGAAAAAGTATTTTTTCTGTGGTAGAAATCTATGGATTCATGTCTAAAATTTCGAAATTTTCTTAGGTTTTAATGAAAATTGAGTTTTGTCTTTGCAAAAGATCCTAAGTTTACCGTAAAAGTTTAAATTTTTATAAACCTTGAAAATTGCCGTTTGAAGAACAGTTTATTCAGAATATTTTATTGGTCAAAATTTTTTCTTTTTAAAAACTTCTTGTGATTGTTGATTTTTTCAATTTTTTTTTGGAATAATTTCCCTTGCAAAAAACTGAAAAAATTATCAAAAGATATTTGTTCAGCAAGAAAAATTTATCACAAAAGTTCTACTAACAAGATCTATGAGAAGATTTGTTCAAAAAAATATTCAGAAAAAATTGGCTCAAAACTAAAAAATGTGCAAAAAAAAAAATAAAAACTTGACCTAAAAATTTTTTGGTTCTTCCCTAAAAACTCCTTCTTTTTGCCTCAGAAGACCCTAAAGTCATGGAATCGACTACGATTTGATAACTGCAAGGACAAAAAAATTCTTTGTCTCTTTTGCGCATCTCACACAATTTTACACCGATACCAAGAACTTTTCATTCTAAGAAACAAGGAAAATAATAAACTACCAAACCGACAATAAAAAAAATCAAGCGGCAATGCAATCACATTCAGTGAGGATAATAAAATAGCAAATTAATGATATTTTATGTGCTAATAAAATCTCAACTGATAGACGGTTTCGTGACAACATCGCAAAACCTAAAACCTCAAAGCAAAAAAAAAAAAAAACCTCTGGTTTTTTCCTCCATTAGTCTCTCTCATATTTAAAATTTTAAATATTTCTCCCTCGCTAGATTTTTATCCTTTTAATTACGACATACGAAGGAATGAAGCTAATGCAACGAAGAAGAAGAAGAAGTACAAAAATTATATGTCATGGTAAACCTATTCAAATTTTTATGTCTAAAGTGATTAAACTTTAATGCTGTGTAATGAACTTCAAAAATAATTCATTAAAATAAACCAGATTCATTTTTTCTTCTTTAAATCTTCGAAAGGAATAAGTGCTCGCATTAAAATATTATCACGGTAGCAATTAAAAAGTCTTTTTCTTTCAGGCCACTTTCACGCGGCTAAAAAAAAAAACTTACCTAGATCGCTTGTGCAGAAGGCGTGAGCCATTTCTTGTTTTGTACAAGGCCGACACTCTTCATTAATGAGATCAAAGATTGACGATCCTTTTTGTATAGGATGAAGATCATAACTAAAACCCGCAACTTCCTTTTTAAATATCCCGGTGTAGTCGACGGCTTCGACGTAGATGGCGGCTTGACCGTTCCGGCTTTGGAAGCACCGGTGGAGTTGTTTATGAGCACCGTCGTTAAGAGTGAACAAAGGCGTTAAAGACCTTTGCCCTTCAAGGAATAACCTTGCTCCGCCGAAGGATGCAGTGACTTTAATGCAACCCCTGAAGTCTTTTTCACTGTTTGGCAGTCTTAATAAAACTCTAAGCGCTCCTCTAGGATATGACCAGCTTATGTGTCCCTGAGAACATCTCAGATAGACGGGTGTGACTTCTCGACTTTGACTTGATGAGAGACTGAGACCACTGAAAAGAAAAGAGAGGTATTGGTTAGTTCTAGTAGTGAAAATTTAAGTCTAAAGATGAGTTCCAATTCCAAATTCTGAACAACCGATTGATAATGTTGTTAATATTTAGACATTTGTCCAGGCCCGTAGCCAGAGGGAGGCCAAGGGGGGCTCTGAACCTTGGAAATGTTTTTGGCCCATGTGTTTTCCCTATCCTCCATGTTATAAGGGGTCATTTGGAGCCCCTCTTAGTAGATTTCGTGCCCCTCCTAACCTGGTTCTCTGGCTACGGGCCTGCATTTGTAACTATTTGCCGCTTTTTAATAAAACCACAAACCGCCGGACTAGTATTATAATGTTCTATCAGGTTGACATTAGCTTCCCATTCGCTACACATTCGGAACTAGTGTCAGCCTGAACAATGCCAATAGAACATGATAATACTGGCGCTGAGACATGTCTAGGAGACAATCTGGACTGTCAGGACTATGGCAATAAGATGCTGTGTAGTGTACAGGGGCTAAAAAGAAAGGAAGAATGAAGGATTCACTTTCAGGGAGGCGGAAGATCCAGTATGGAAGACGGAGATCTAACCTAGGGAGTATAGTAGGGAGTGGACTTCGATGAGTCGCCTGCTACACATGAGGCTGCCAGGTCGTCGAATTGGCATCCGCCATATTGCCCCGTAAGATTTTTATTAGGCCATCTTGGCAAGTCCAGTTCCAGATTCCATCTTGGCTTCCAGTTCGAGATTATGGCAGCCCCGTGTGTAGCAGACGGCTCGTCGAAGTGTAGCTCCCCATTCGCTAAACATGCGAAGCTAGTATCAACCTGAACAGTGCCAATAGAACATAATAATACTGACGCTGAGACATGTCTAGGAGACAATCTGGACTGTCAGGACTACGGCAATTAGACGCTGTGCAGTGTTCAGGGGTGAAAAAGAAAGGAAGGGTTCAATTTCAGGGAGGCGGAAGATTCAGTATGGAAGATGGAGATCTAACCTAGGGAGAGCACAGTAGGGAGTGGACTTCGATGAGTCGCTTTCCAAGCAACCAATCTGACCGAAAAAACGTCTTTTAGACGTCGAAATGACGTCTGCGACGTCTAAAAGACGTTTTTTGGTCAGATTGGTTGCTTGGGCTGCTACACATGAAGCTGCCAGGTTCTCGAATTGGCATCCGCCATGATCTCGAAGTGGATGTTGCCATAATGCCCCACAAGCTTTCTATTAGGCCATCATGGCGACTCCTAGTTCGAGATTATGGCAGCCCCGTGAGTAACAGACGACTCGTCAAAATATCCACGTTAAGATCCCTAATCTAACCTAACCGTACTTCATTCAGCCTGTCAGATTAGGTGTTCACCTCCTATATAAAAATCTCTGCTCCATTTCTTAAAAAATTTGCTTGTTTATCCAACTAACTTCTCAATTCATACGATTTGACCTTTCCCCAATATCCTCACCTATTAAAACTCCTGCTTAAAATTCCGCAAACATTCCCCTTATCTCATTTCCATTATCAACTTTATACATCATTATTAATTTCTTCGATTAATGTCTGACAAAACATCCTTATCAACTCCTGGTTTTTATAAAAATATAATTAATAGTTTGGCAATCCGTGAGAACCGAAGCCAGTTCCCATACACCACAACCTATATCTACACAAACCATGTCCATGTCTTTAATATTTCTCGACTTTTAACATCCGAAAATCCCCACGAACATTTCCACCTGATAAAAAAAATCAGAAAAACAACTCCTCCAAGAATAATTACATCGATGACTTCAGACTTCGTACAGTAGGAACAATCAACCGTTTTGTCTTCGATTTTTTTCGCCTTCAGACTTCAGCAACATACCCAACACAATAAAAATTTATACATATAAAAAAAAAAAGAAAGAAAATCACTACGGGCATTCTTTTACATTATAATGTACTGCTATATATAGAAGTGCACTTAATCATATTATAATCCTATTTTTATACATCATCTTTTACAATAATATTCGTATTAATCCTTGAGCCTGCTTTTTACAAGTTTCAACATGCAAACGTTTAACTTACGAACCGAGCGGCCCAAATAGAGATTGCAGCAACAATAGTGTTATAATTTATTCATCTATTCCCGAGCTTAATCAGGCGTGTCTTCTGGTTTATTATAAGTAAATAATTCCGATCGTTTAATCCTTCAAAACTGTATCGTCTTCTAAAAACGAACACGCATTAATAACACGTTGCTTATTATAAGAAAAAGAACGGATCATCCATAACATCGGCTGAAAATCAGGTACGATGCTTCATTTTACAAAGTTAAAATTTTTTGTCGTGATTGCTCAAAGGGTGTGGTGATGACTTTAAAGTTCTTTTGCTTATACGAATTTCTTTTTTTTATATTTATTATTTTGCCATGTATGTCGACGTTATATTTCAATTTGGAATGTATTTTATAAATCAGATTAAAAGGATTACGGCACAAGTCGAGGGTATTGGCGTTGTTCAAGGAAAGCTAAAATGGAACGAATTAAACCAAATAAGGCCATTAATTTAAACAAAAGTGAATGTTGTAGGCTTAAAACCGGACCCGTGTCTTTGGGTTTAATCTTACATAATTTATAACGACTAAGTCATTGTAATGGTTCAGGTCGGTGCTAACACAATTTCACAGCATCTATCTGTGTAATATCAATACCTGTTTCGTGATTACCGCGTTTTTTTTTTTTTTTTGCTTTCGTTAAAAAGACCTTTAGAACATTCCTTTTACTTCTTGGATTGGTGTTCAGAAGCGATGTTGGTACAGAAGGGTTGTTGCAAGATCCATTTTCAGCTTCATCCAATCATTATTATTCTTCTTATTGTAGTCCAGTTCTGGATAAAGGTCTCTCTCAGCTATTGAAATTGTCTTTCCTCTGGAATCTGATGCCTCCATTAGATCCAGTTACTTCCTCAAGTAGTGTAAAAGTTTTTGGAGCCTCCCAATACTTATTTTTGATGAGAAAGACCATCAGCTGCCCGCTCTCTACGTCCTAAACTTAGGTTTGTCTCTGATTGATGGATTCAGATCCCGCCATTTTTTGATATTGATGGTTTTTGGAGCCAATGACAATTCCTGCGCAACAGGCCAATAGCCATGGTTCCCTCTGGATCAATTTTCGGCCATGTATCTTTCCTATCTTATCATTTGGAGCCCTTTTTAGTAAATTGTGTGCCTATTTTAACTCTGCAACCAGGCTACGACCTGCTTCGCAAGTGGCGCTGCTTATAATGTCCACCACCTTCCACGTCTTTTCAGGTAACATGATCTGCAAATAAATAATGTGCTCGTGACGTCGCGAATCTAAAACCTATATTTAGCTTATATATTCGAGACCTCAAGTTGATATTGCATAACCTGCGCCTTAATTCGCTTCTGCATAAGCTAAGAATAGGTGATTATCCTCAAATTGATATTGCCTATCCAGTTGGAGGAAGGAGCACGACATAACCTATTACCATGCCGTTGTTCCAAAGCCCAACATCGCTGATCCTGGTGCATTCTCCAACCATTTTCAAAAGCGATCGTTTGGACTAATTTCCAGTGTCCTTAGCTACTCGGCTTCCCAAACTGTCATTGCCATTGTCTCTCCCATCCCATAATAATAGAGACTTTAAAAGGAGAGAATCGCCAATTAAATTGCTGCTCTTTGATCGGTTGTAATCAAACGTAAGTTAAGAACTGAGCGGTAGAAGACGTATGACATCATCACCAATCAACAGAAGTCGCTGGAAACGATTTTGGTCACAGCCAATGAGAAGCCAGGATTTCGATATACAAAGTTGGCGACTCTCTCCTTTCAGGCTCTCCATATTACCTCCAAGACTTCCCATCTTCCTAATGAAAGCATAACGGTAAATCAAAACCTAATCTGCTCGCATTCATTAACCCTTCACACAAATTAAAAAAGAACAAAAACGGTAGCTACGATTTTGATTTGACATTAAAATTAGCAGCTGCTTCATAAAAAAAAGAAATATAATCCTAAAAATTTTTCGTCAGGTGGGATTGTCTATCGTTCCCCAACCCTAAAATCGCACCTCTTTTAATGCAAACTCACATATATACACAAAAAAAAAGGTTGAACTCTAGTAACCCTTTATTATTTAAAAGCATTAAATTTATGGAAGAGGTAACAAGATTGTCACGAAAATCACAGGTATTTTTATTATTATTGTGTACCTGCAACCCCTTGAGGGATTCCCCTACCTTTCACGTTTATCTTATGCACCCTAAACGTACTCCGCTTACCATCTGTTTGCAAATGCACCCACAGGGCACAGACGTGTTTTATAGCAAGTGAAATCAAGTTGGTTTAATTAATTTTGATTGATCACATTCTTTGCTGAACACATTTTTTTTGCCTTGTAGAACAAAACGATTCGTATTGTAAACTTTGATATTTGGTGGGAGAAGTAAAGAAGAAGCAAATTAGGATACATTTTTTGTAGGATTTTTATAAATCTTAGCTGTGGCGTGATCTAAGGGCTACTACTGAGATGTCTCCGGCTTTAGGACAAGCTCCAAATGGTTCTCAAGGCCTGAAGAGCTTGATTATAGGTCCTAGCCAAACTAACGCGGCGAGAACGACCTTTAGCTTTAAGGTTAAGCTTAAATAAAAGTCTGGACGTGCGCGGTCAGATATCCACGGTTTTTTTTAGCCATAAGCATACATCCAATAGTAAAACATCGATTGACATTCATCCATTGACAATTTATCCATTTTAAAAATTTTTCATCATCTGATTTTTTTACAATTCCACAAATCAAACTGATTCAACCTAACCAATTTCAATACCAACCAACCAAATACCAGTTCAACCTAACCTAACGCCGGTCCCCGGTTAGGTTTTTTTTAAAAGCACGGGAGCAACGAGCGAAGCGAGGAGCGTGCCGCCATCCCAGACCACTACTCACGCTTCCCGACTTAAGGCCCCGGACCTTAGTTCCCGGGAGATTCATGCCCGGAGAATCTTTATTTTAAACCACAGCAGCGACGAGCGAAGCGAGGAGCGTGCCGCCATCCCAGACCACTGCTCACGCTCCCGGATCTTTGGGCCCGGGAGATTCAGGCCTGGAGGATTTTTTTTTAAAACCATGGCAGTGTTACTTGATTCCAAAGGGCCTTTTTACACCCAAAATGTAAAAATGTTTTTTTTAAATTCCCGTTTATCTCATTGCTGGTGCCTTTGACTAGTTGAAACAAAGATAGTTTTTTTTTGTCTAAATTGATATGATTTTTTTGTGGATATTTTTTTCTTAGATGTCTCATGGATGAATAACTGCTGGATAGTTTTTTTAATGGATAAATTTGCCAATGGCTAAATTACAGATGGATGTTTTCCCCGTGGATACTTTCCCTTGTGGATAAATTCCTGGTGTATAATTGTCCGCTGGATATTGCACCCATGGATGAATGACCTAGCACCAAGTCTGGAACCAGACTTTATTTTTATGCAGACCGATTTCTCTAGATTCCACTTTTCTTCCTGGGACTTCCAATTTTCCAAGCCCTGGCTTAGCAAGCCCCTCCCCATTTTCCATGGCCTACCTAAAGTTCTAAGACCTCTTAATTCAAGCTAACTAAATGCTTCAGTCTGCCAGTGTTTCAATATTCCCCTTTAGCTCTATTTTTTTTACCGCGTCTCTTTCACTTAACCTAAATATCTACTTTTATTACAAAAAAGAATCCCCTTCTAATCTCAACTAATTGCCGCCGGGTTAAATTTATATTTTCCCTCTCCTCAACAAATACATTTACAAGAGAAATCAATCAATCCATCCTTATCCATAATAATTATTATTATTTTCTCCTAAAAGTTAATTGGATCATCTAATCGACTCTAAATCATGTCAGCTACAAAAAAATCGATAAATTCATCAAAACTGACACCAAAAAATGCAAATTGGGAATCCATAAAATTATCTCCTTAAAAAAAATTTTTTTTAAACTTAATATAGAATCCCAATTCATCTAATTTTTTCATCCTATTACTTTATGCAAATTCATGTCTGGGATGCATTCTCCAACCATCGCATCCGTTTCTTAATAGTGGCAATTTGCTTCGAGAATGAAATTTATTTTGTGGCCGATTTTTTCTGCGCCTAACCGGAAGTTTGGTTTATAAATAATTAATAGATTCGAATCCTGGAATGGCTCCAAATATTTCAATCGGGATAATCCATCAAATAATATAAACGACGTGCGCGATTATAATAAAGGGTATTAATCATAATTGGTCGAGGCTTTGCGCGGCTTAATCGATTCGCCATGACATCTATTTCGTAAATATTTTTATAAATCAAGATTATGATTTTACGTAACAGGTCAATATCATCATAAAGCATCGTTAATTTGATACTAATTACACGGCAAGCTTTTGATGAAAAATTTTTAAAGAGAATATAAAATTTTATACGGCGCTTTGCCGCGCGGTGACTTTAGAAATAAAATGTAGACCGTATTATTAAAATTTAAAAAATAAAAAAAAGAGCATAGCTCATAGTTTTTGATATTTCTACAAACTAGTTACGATTTCAAAGTAATTAAACTGTAAAACGTCTAGTTGCTCGGCGCATTAAAAGCGCATTCACTCAGGCGGAAAAACTATTTTGTACTTTTTTTTTATATCTAAGCTTGGCAGTAAAATTTTAATTAGATACCCCAGTTTTTTTTTTCATTCTCGTTTTGACCTACTTGTAATTGTTATTGCTTTGTATTTATTTTTTATGTTTACTTTTTTTTCTTTAGCTAAGATTCTTAAATAGGTGTAATTTAAACGGTTTTTTTGATGCGGCGAGTGCTCTATTATTTTCGGCGTTTAATTTATTTTTAATTTTTACTCGATTAATTAGATTAGTTAGTAACTAAGATAATGTTGTTGGGTAAATAGCAAGAAACCAGAGCTGACCATTGCTGCAGATATGGCCAAACCCATGCAGCACAAATAAAATTATTGTCTGCAAGATCTTTTAAAGTAGAACAATGAAGGTTTGAGCCTGCGAACCGTTTTAATCTGGGTCTTAGGTGTTTTGTTTTGTTGATTTAAAGCTTGAAATACGCTACTGAAAGTCTCTATTACTTAATCTCAAGTCCCCATTGGTTAATTATTAGAGAGGTTCAACTGTTTTCTGAACAAGACGCCAAGTCACTCACTCTTAGCTCACAACAATAACAGTGTTTTCATTTGTTGAACACTAAAGCTTGTGTCTCAAATTTCTGAACACTAAACCTACTGTCTCAATTTGCTGAACACTGAAACGAGTGCCTCCATTTGCTGAACACTAACGCTACTCTATCAATTTGATGAACACAAAAGCTAGTGCCTCAATCTTCTAAACACTAAAGCTACTGTCTCAATTTGCTGAACACTGAAACAAGTGCCTCCATTTGCTGAACACTAACGCTACTCTCTCAATTTGATGAACACTAAAGCTAGGGTCTCAATCTCCTGAACACTCCGACACAAAATTTTCTGAACACCAGAGCAAGTGTCTTAATTTTCTGAACCCTGAAGCTAGTGTCTCAATTTGCTGAACACTAAAGCTACTGTCTTAATTTGCTGAACACCAAATCAAGTGTCTTAATTAGCTGAACACTGAAGCTAGGGTCTCAATCTGCTGAACACTATGACGCAAAATTTGCTGAACACTAACTCAACTACCAGCTGACTTTCCCAACTAACCAAAAGGTCCAAGCATAAAATGGCCATCTACAATTAACACAATTATTAGTTGCTTCAGTTTCTACCACTTCTGACCGTAGCATCCCGTATTTCTCTGCCACTTAAGATACTCCAGTAAGCATTACTACACAACCCAAGTATTGTCTTGCAACGTCAGCCATTTGCTCGGCCTTCGTGTTCCAAAATCTACTCCAAATATGACTCAGACTTTGCTCAGGACACTCTGCTCTCGACTCTTTACACAGCTCAGTCACCTTGAGCTTCAGAAAACATCCTCAACTTTAAAAATCAAAATTTTTATAACTCGTACCTAACAACAAGTTTCTTCGTTGCTGCTGGGCGTGAATCGTTGAATTACATTTCAATCTAGTTTCGCTAATAAACAGCTACTTACATAATGAATAATCCAAGCCTATCAAAGATCATTCATTATTGATCCGTTTTCATTCCCACGAGTAAAATTGACATGACAATTAATGAAACAAGCAATTTAATGTACATTCAATCTTTTTAATAATTGCAAAATTGCCAGTTATAATAGCACCTTCTATTTGATTATACAGTGTTTGATTAAAGGCATTATCTCAGCAGTCGATTTCCAAAGTGGTTCAGTGCCATTTTTCTTCTATTCCATTATTTCCAAGACTTAAATTGAGCTAAATGCGCTCTAATTAAAAATTAAAACCAACTATTGTTCTGCGTTATTTTCTTTTTATTCTCCATTAATTTACGGGCAATTTATAAAAAGTTTGATCTCGTTTAACAATTTTTTTTTCAAAATAGGGGGAGAGAGAAAAAAGGTTCGGTTTCCTTAGAAAATCCATTAATTATAGCTATCTGTGTTTTTGCATTGTCCGCCTAAACCCTCCGAAAAAAAAAGAAGATTCATCTCGTCTTTACGCTTTGCTTATTTTAACCTTATAGCGTACAAAAGTTCTTCGGTGGGATCGAATTGGTTCAAGTGAATTCATCTCGTATAATTTTGGGGTATTAGGGGGTTGATGTTGAAAAATGATATTTTACATTAGGGACACCGTCGCCGTCGCCTTCTCTTTTGAAGGTGGTATGAAGATATCGTTTTACGTTTTTTATTTCCAAAATTATTTTTTTTGGCCTAGTTCCGCATGCTAATCAATAGAATCCTTTATGCGATGAAAGGTTGATGACAACCTGGTATGAATGGTTAAAAAAACACACGCGAATCGACATATGGTTGAGGTATTAATGAATCATGGAATCGAGTTGGCAAATGTGGATGGAAACCAGTCTTTTTTAATTAAATATATATTATATAATGTGTGATTTTTTTTTTTAATGCTTGCATCTTAAAGCCTTGATTTTTTATTCACCTTGAAAGTAATGATTTTTTTACTAGGTGTCGAAACTTTTTTTTTTTTTTTTTAGAAAGAATGCATGATAATTAAGAGCAATCACTATGTTTTTCATAGATGCATTAAAGTTGCTTTTGAAAGCGTGAAGTAATTTAAGCTGATTCAAGAATGCGTGTTATATTTGATTCGGGTTGATTTGAATTTATTTTTTAATTTTTTTGTGGATGTCAAAAGTGAATTAGAAATGATTAGGAGAGTGGTGTTAGCTTATAGCGGTAGGATGGACTGGGGTAACCGGTAAGGCATTTTTTGTCTTGCTCAAGGAATGGCGTCCTTGCCCTGAGGTGAGCTTCCTTCTCAGAGTTGTGAGTTAGTGGAGGGCAGCAGCTTCGCTAATACTGACCTAGGGCTGAAGATGGTAGTAATCGGCAAGGCCTAGGCTCAGATAATCGGGAGGCAGAGTCGGATCAATGGTATGGCTCCCGTGCTGCGATGTGGAAGATTATGGAAAGTCACCACATTATTTGATATTCCTAGTAAAATCATCAATGGTTGAAAGTTAGGATGCCATGATGATCGCCAATCTCCGACGAGGAGCGGGCATTTAAAGAAGAAGGTAGGATGAACGTTACTCCCCGTAATGCGTTGCAGATTTTAGACTCTTGGTGGCAGAAACGATTTGATATTTTCAGGCAAAACTGGCTGAACAGTCTAGACACCAGCTGCATCTTCTAGTCGTCGATACCGACTCCACTATCTCCATAACAACCATCAGTTGCAGTCTGTACCAGATACTGGACATAGGCCTTCCTCAAGGCATGCCACCTTTCTCAATCCTCGGCTGTTTTTATCCACTGTAAGCCCGCCGTATTCTTTGGCTTATCGGTCTCCCTCTACTTTGCTGCCCAAACCAAGATTTTCGTGACCAGCGTAATCCCACTTCAGTTTCGCCACTCGATCAGTGACGTCAGTGATCTTTGTCGTTCTTCGGATCACTTAGTTCCTTACCCGGTTCTTTCTTTCATTGCTCTTTGTGTCACCTGAAGCCTTAAATCTCTTAATTCATATTCTTCAATAACCTCTTCTGGCTTCCAAGACTCTGTCATATGGATAAGAACATAATTAAAAACTTACCACTCATTATCCACTCTTATCCATACCGGCCAACCAAAGGGAAAAAAAATCTGTTGGGCTACAAAAAGGAAACAATCAACCCAGGTACAAGCGCCTACTTTACAAAAGTGAAATATAAAATTGTAGAGGTAAGACATGGGCGTCATCTAACTACACCTATCTCCCTAAGGGCTTTCGATGACTCACAGAAAACATTTTCAAGGAATTCAACCGAACATCTCTCATCTCTTTCCGAATCCTTTTATTTTGGTTAATCGTTTTAATAATCCACTTGAGCTCTGTTTAGCTCCGTGATTATGTATATCTGTTTTTAGGAGTCCTGCGTTTAACTTCTAATGAGTGGGATCGAGTCAAGTCAAAAGAAACAACAACAAAAAAAATATGAAATGCCTTCGTGTAGCATCTCAGGTTTCAATTTTTTAGGTCTTCCCTTCTCGTGCTACTTAAAAGGTCCCTGTCTTCATCATCTAGCTCACGGGAATTTTGTCGAATCAGTTTTTTGTATGCGTAGCACGTAGGAACTGCTTGATCATCGACTTTTGTTTTTTTTCTTCTAGAAATCAATGTATGATCGATTTGACGGGGAAATCGTTATTTGATACTTACGAAGGGACTGTACATGATTTGTAAATGTATCCGTAAGCTATTCAGCACTAACAAGCATATAAATTGTAATTTGATGAAGTGCAGCGTGTTATTATGCAAGGATTATATTCAGAGTGTGCGATTATATGCAAGCGTGTGGGTTTGATAAGGCTTAGAGACAGTAGCATTGTATTAAGATAACGAACAGGAAAATATTCTGAGAGCAGTGTCTAGGCTGGAAACTCGAACGGGTTTATGTTTTTACGGCCTAACAGCTGAAAACAGCTGAAAGCTGAAAGCAAATATTTCTTTAAAGGCTGCTACAGGCTTATTCCATGGCCTCTGTCTGGTCCTTAATGGAACTGAGGTTAGCACCAGGTCAAGTAAGCATGCATTACCCTGATAGCAAACTAAACTAACTAACTATGGAATTGACAGAGCCTGAAGCCCTATTGCCGCATCCGAAATCGTTCGCCAGGCGGACCTGTCCTGACTTGAAATTTTCCAATCAGGAACTCCGAGCCGATCCATTGAAACGTTATCCTCCCATCGAAGCCGTGGTCTGCCTTGAGGCCTGGGACTTGTAGTCCTTCCGTCAAGGACCTGCCGTATATACCGAGTCGGTGGCGTCCGCGCGACATGCTCCGCCCACCGAAGCCTATGCGAATTGATTATAGTAGTAATCAAAGACTGGCCGGTAAGCCTTCGGGTCTCTTAATTTGGTCGCATTCGTACACGTCCCCGAGAATCCGACGTAGGACCTTGTTCTCAAAAGTCAGCAGCCTCCATTGCGCGCGGATGGTCAGGTTCCAAGTTTCACAGCCGTAAGTGACAACAGCGCGAACAACGGCATTATAAATGCGGAGCTTAGCCTGCCTGGATAAGACTCGACTGCGGAAAACATGGCCTAGCGAATACAGACAACGGCTACTACTTTGGATCCTCGATGCGTCTTCATACTCTATATCATTGTCGCACGTGACGAACGAACCGAGATATCGAAACTCGGTGACGTTTTTGAAACTCAGTCCGTTCACTGATGGCATACTCCATCTTGAAACTCTTCTTCTTCTTAAATTAGGCCTGAGGCCTGTATTTCCCAAATTATTCCTGAGACGTGGAGGTCCAGCTATCGACCCATCTTTTTGGTGGCCTTCCGACGGGCCGGGTGGTAATAGGCTTGTTATCTCGGGCGATACGCGGGAGCCGGTCATTCCCCATTCGGTCTACATGCTCGTTCCAGCCCCGTATTCGCTGCCTCGTCCAGCGGCAGCGAAGACGGGGCTGGAATCGTTGACCGTGGATCTTGAAACTTTTTTGAAATGTCCCAGAAACCTTGAAACGCCTCAGTAACGGGATGTGCTACTAGGGCAGGAGTTTCCCAGTATCCTCTACAATTAAGGCTGCAGGAAGGCGCTAGCTCAACTTGCAGTTTCTCCGCCACTGACACCCAAAAAACGCAACCTTCCCTTAATTTATTTTCACAAGCAAACGGTAAAATATGAGGGAAGGATTTCAACCTGACTTTCAAAATCTTCAAAACCACCCTAGATCACAAGGTTAAATATTTTTTTGTTATTGTACAAAAATACCACCAAAGATCACGAAGACCTAATGAAACTGCTCTTAAAAGTTATGATAAATTAGCTTTGATAATGATGTCAGATTTTTTTTTTGATTTCTCGAATATCTTTTTAAATTTAGGGTTTTGTATATAAAAATTTATTCTTACTTCATTCCGTAAATCACTATGTCCTGATTTCATTTCCGCTCTTTTCTTCCCCTGCGATTTTTTTTTTCCCCATTCCACGGGCTAATGATCTTTATTTTTCACCATCACGATTCGTCGCGCTAAATAACAATCCCAAAGTTGGGCTGAATATCTTTTGTAAATTATAATATTAAACTTTATCTTTCCCCCTATTGTATTTGTGGATATATTAAATGACCATGACTCTCGAAATGGAAATGATAAAATATGCGTAGGCTAAAGTTTTATAAAGAACTGTCAAAGTATAAGATTATTTTCCAGCACAAGAGTGTATAAGGTGTTTCGAAATTTTATGATAATGTTTTGTTAAATATCATTAATTTAAAATGAATCTTTTGTTCCTTATCTTTTGATATTTTTCAAATGTTCCGTTTTGGAGAAGTGCAAGGGGCTATTGTTTGTTTTATAAAAGAGATCTGTGTTTCGGTTCTGGAAAAAAAATTAGCTTAAGATTGCTTTTTGGCTAGATGATAAGAGTGTTTTGTTTAAAGGTCAGTCCGTAAGTAAATGGATGGCCTTTGGGCAAATGAGTCGTTTTTGGATTGTAGTAAGTATGAATCAGATGTCTTGTGTTAGCTGGCTCAAGAAAGGGCAATGGTGTATCCAAACCCGAAAATAAATTTGATTATTAAGCTCGAAAGCAACTGACCCAAACTCGCGTAGGGTCGCAAGCGCTCGGAGACAATTTCCCAGCGCGTTTAACATCATTCGGACTATTTGGAGTCTGGGCAGTTCTATAGTTAAGATGTGGACCCTGGCTCAGATTTCATACTACCATGTAAGTCTTCGCGGCATCCCATATCTGGGATATCCTCCATTTCGTTCTCTTTATTTGCTTAAGTATGAATTTTCTTGCTTGACCGTCCATTCTCTTGCTTTAGCGTCCATTATTTTCTTGCTTTAGCGTCCATTCTCTTGCTTAAGTATCAATTTTCTTGCTTGAGCGTCCATTTTCTTGCTTGAGCGTCCATTCTCTTGCTTAAGTATCCATTTTCTTGCTTGAGCGTCCATTCTCTTGCTTAAGGATCAATTTTATTGCTTGAGCGTCCATTCTCTTGCTTGACCGTTTATTCTCTTGCTTTAGCGTCCATTTATTTCTTTCCACCGCCCTTTTTGATTGCTTGAACGTCAGTTCTCTTACTTGAGCGCGCATTTATCGTTCTTCAATTGCTAAGCATCCCATATTTGTTTACTCCTGGCACAAGATTTGAGCCTTGGTATTAGCTTTTCCAATTTCACATTTGATGAGTAATCAGGAAGCAAAAGTAATGGAAGAAACTATAACTGACACCTCAGGCAAATATTGAGCTAATTAATAGGATTTTCAGTTTTTTGATTAAAATATGACAGCTTTGTCGTGTCTTTACATTAATTGCACCAATATTATTTGACCCGTAATATTGTGACTGTCACATGCTGAACTCTTACTGACCACTGAGTTTAAAAGCAAACCACCGACTGGAGGCAGCAAATGAAATATTTAACCGAAATCCTAAACAAACCAAAACCGACACCTCGCCCAAACTCACGCCTAAGCCCAACACGAAATCTCAACCACTTCCCTTAAATACTTTAGACCTTATCATAATTCTTACATTATCTTTAATTCATATCCACACCTAAAACAAAGAAACTCATATCCGTACTCGAGTCTTTTAAAGTTTGCTCAAGGAGTGTACACTGAACTTTTGTCCCGACATTTTCATTCTTTACATTTATCAAGTAAACACGTTTATCAGAGAATAAACACAGCCGTTGTTGTTTTTTTAAACGATTAAAAATTGATAAGTTGACAGGAAAAAAAAATTTAAGGAGCCTGGCCAAGAAGAAGAAGAAGGAGAAAAAAAAAGACCCGAGACATAATACGTCTTCACAGATGAATGAAAACCACGAGTATATAATTAAAACTGATTTTGTGGCTTAAATGATAGCATGATCTCTCATTTGAAGTTACATTTAATGCGCGGTTTGTTTCGTTTGCTTAAAAAATTAAAAAACTCAGACAGACAATTCCATCCGGGGAAGAATGAATTAACATTTTCCAGCCCTAAGGTGTAGGTGTTTCACCATTTCCCCCCTTTTTTTTATTATTGGCCATTCGAAAAAATAATAAAAATACCTTTTTTAATGACAGGATGATTATTTTGCAGATTTTACGATGTCTGGGGAGATTTAATTTAAACTTAAGTAGGATTGACCGGCTTCTGCTTTTTATCGATCCCATCGTAAAATGACATGATTTGGGTTAATTAAATGACAAGAGCAGGTTCTGGGCTTTACACTTGAAAAAGATTTCGACCGATTCCCGATTGTTATCGCCAAGACCATTTTGAAAGAAATTGAAAATTATTGTGCAGTCTTCGATTATGACTCCCGGAGTCCTTGGCCTTCACTCATAAAAATCCCCCGAAATCGTTACTTATAATGATACCTTCAGGGCAGATCAGAATTCATATACAAAACACAACGCAACAAAAAAAAGCTGCATTAATATTTTTTAAATGTTCGATTTTAGGTACGGCCAATTACACAATCGGAACCGCAGGCTTTTAGAAACTCATTCCATTACAATTGCATGTCAGTATTAAAAAATTTA
This sequence comes from Liposcelis brunnea, assembly GCA_023512825.1. Lineage (NCBI taxonomy): Eukaryota > Metazoa > Arthropoda > Insecta > Psocodea > Liposcelididae > Liposcelis > Liposcelis brunnea. Next base: position 9,920,355 of record CM042071.1, read on the forward strand.
AAATCCCTCCGAATATTTTTTAAGAGGCTTGAAAAATTATCCAATTTTTTATTAACAAGGTTTATAACCTTCTCCCGATGAGTTATAATTTATTCGAGATGAGTCGCAAATAATAAGCGATTTAATCAATGGTTTGACCCACAAGGCTAAGAAAAAAAAAATTTTTTTTTAGAAGGGTCAGTGGTAAATTTTTTTTTAAAAAGGAAGAACGATAGAAAGAATATACGTAAGCAAAAGAATACGGAGGAGATTAAATGATTAATTCATCATTAAATTCCATTAATCATCCGACTGATTAATGTGCCTTGCTACCCGCAAGAATTCTGTCATGCTGTCAAGTGTTGTATGTATGAAAAAGGAACACTCCAATGCAAAAGTCTATTTCGTTGTCATTTATCTTGGTGTCTCTGTGAAAAATTACAATTAATAGATTACTTGCTATAAAGGCGAAATTACATTCGAGGGATCATTTAGCTAAAATAGATTGGGAAGAATTTTTTTTTTTAGTAGCAGTGTTCGTGATGATTCAACGTTGTGATTAAAATGACCTTTCGGTTGGAAAAATGAATGGAAGTCAAAGTAGGGAATTTTCATTTTATTTGGGCAATGATTCGATTCTTTAAGATTTCGGTTTTCTTCCAATAAATCTAAAGCACTGTATGTATTTCCAAATTTTGATCAGTGGATCTTCAAGAGCTTTATCTAGGCCTTTAATCGATCCTAAACAGTCCCAGTGGACTTCTAATCGGTATTTAAGAACTTTATTGGATTTCTAAGAAGTCTTTAGAAACGTCAACAGGATCCTAATGTGTATTCAAGAGCCCCAGTTGAATCCTAATGGGTCCTCAAGAGCCCCAGTTGGCTTTACATGGTCTTCAAGAACCCCAGTTGAATCTTAATGGGTCCTCAAAAGCCCCAGTTGAATCCTAATGGGTCCTCAAGAGCTCCAGTTGAATCCTAATGGGTCCTCAAGAGCTCCAGTTGAATCCTAATGGATCCTCAAGAGCTCTAGTTGAATCCTAATGGATCCTCAAGAGCCCCAGTTGAATCCTAATGGGTCCCCAAGAGCCCCAGTTGAATCCTAATGGGTCCTCAAGAGCTCTAGTTGAATCCTAATGGGTCCCCAAGAGCCCCAGTTGAATCCTAATGGGTCCCCAAGAGCCCCAGTTGAATCCTAATGGGTCCCCAAGAGCCCCAGTTGAATCCTAATGGGTCCCCAAGAACCCCAGTTGAATCCTAATGGGTCCTCAAGAGCCCTAGTTGAATCCTAATGGATTCTCAAGAGCCCCAGTTGGCTTTGCATGAGTCTTCAAGAGCCTAGATTGGCTCTTGATGGGTCTTCAAGAGCCTAGATTGGCTCTTAATGGATCTTCAGGAGCCTGGATTGACTGTTAATGGGTTTTTAAGAGCGTGAATTGACTCTTGACGGGTCTTCAAGAGCCTGGATTGACTCTTGATAGTTTTTTAAGAACTCAGTAGGATTCTTGAGCAGTCTTCAAGAACCTCAGTAAGCTTTTCATAGGTACTTAAGAGCCTTAGTTTGCTCTTAATGGGTCAACGAGAGCTCCAATTGCCTCTTTATGAGTTGTCAAGAACCAATCAGGAGCCTGCAGCTTTCCTGAAGACCCATCAAAAGCCAACTATGATTCTGGAATATCTCTTAGCTTTCTTTGAAGAACAAATCTAGCCATGTGGTTTAGTTTAGTGTAATTCCTTTCTCTACTATCCTCACCAAACTATAAGCAGCCACAATTTCAACAACATAAGCATCTTTGTTCCTTCTTAAAATTTTTCCATGTACCAAATCTCCAATATGATTCATATCTGAATTATTAAAAAGCATAAAAAAAATTACCCTCATAAATTTCCCACAGTGCATGCACAATAGCCACAAAATCTGTCTTATAAAACAGACACAGTGTTACACGGGCGGTTACTCTGCATTGCACACCAACTAAAAAAAAAAAAAGAATTATAAAAATGAAAGAAGCTATTGTTATTAAAAATATGATACTCCTTTTTTTTTTTTTTATACATACATTTTCTTCATCCGATCTCCTTTTATAAAGCCATGATACATCACTTTTAAAAAATATTGATATCGGTGTTCCACAAGGTATAAGCCATGGTCCTACATGTTGTGATATAATAGACCATTGTAGGGCGTATAACGTTTAAATTGTAATGAATGCTCTTTATTCATTTATCATTAAAGTATATGATTAATGTTCAAATCGCGGCGGTTTTTTTTTTTTTTTTTTTTAAATATGCGTGTGTGTGATTCCATAAAGTTCTTAAATGTATGAAAGAAGATTTTTTCGCGCATTAGGCTCGAAGCGAGATCAAACGGATAATGTACGTGGGTTTTTATTTTAGTACATGGGATTGATAAATGGCACTGATGAATATTTGAGATGTTCTTAGGGCTCATTGCAATCTATAAGCGCATATAAAAAAGTGAGGATTCGGATACCAGTCCGATGAGTTTTTTTGGACCTTATACCTCTTCTTAGTCATGATTTATTTAAATACACGTTATGGTGACATTGAACTTTTTATCCTAACATTATTTTAAAATATTTTTTTTTTCGGCGGTTCCCCCCGTTTTAATGTTGAAACAAAATGTCTAATAAATCAGAAAGTAGACTCTAACGGGAGGAATATCACAGCTTTGAAAATTGTGTTTTTGTAAATTCATAAGCGGCTTTGTAATTAAGTGTCTTGCTAAAATGTCATTCAAGCTTAAACTGCTTTATGGGCCATGAAAATTTTTTTTTTTAATTTCTTGGCGAGCATGGTTTTTAAAATGTTTTGTCGAACAAATTTTTCCAAAATTTTTTAATTTCTAATTCCTTGTCGAACAATTTTTTTTAAAGATCCAGCAATTTATTTCAAAACTTCTGAGGTGCTTTCAAAATTCTTGTCGAGCAAATTTTTCCAAAATTTCTTGTCGAGCAAATTTTTCCAAAATTTCTTGTCGAGCAAATTTTTCCAAAATTTCTTGTCGAGCAAATTTTTCCAAAATTTCTTGCCGAGCAAATTTTTCCAAAATTTCTTGTCGAGCAAATTTTTCCAAAATTTCTTGTCGAGCAAATTTTTCCAAAATTTCTTGTCGAGCAAATTTTTCCAAAATTTCTTGTCGAGCAAATTTTTCCAAAATTTCTTGTCGAGCAAATTTTTCCAAAATTTCTAGTCGAGCAAATTTTTCCAAAAAATCTTCTCCACAAAACAAATGTTCGCCTGCATCCCCTCAATTTACCATAACCATCAATTTCCATAAAATCACGCGCCACATATTCTCTTACAAAAATTTCCACCTAACAAGCAACCACCTGAGACAGATGGAATGAAGACGCATCGTTTTAACATCCCGCGGAGTCAGCAGACAAGATCATTACAGCAGAAGAATATCAAATTACCACGGGTGCCATTTCAATACACAAGCAATAACTACACATTCATATAATTATGCAAGAACTTCTTCATATTCGCAATGAAGGAAAAAAAAAAAATTTAAAACCCGATGAAGCGTGATAAATGAAGCCAAACAGAAAACATGACACGAAATATTTGTCAGTGGCGGGTCTTTAAACAAAAATGATATCATTTTATAATCATTTAATCCCTTCCAAAAAGCTAGCTGAAAAAAAAAAAAAAACAGTCCTCGGTTAAGAATTATTTTATAAAACCGAGAAATTCATGTAATATCCAAAACGTTGCTGCATATTTGTTGAATATTAATGTACCACACAGGTGGGACTACTGTTATTTCTAATGAGCAAGAAGTTCAAATATCACGTATGATTAATAGTAACCATGTCAAAAGTCTATGTTATTAATAGGGAGCTATTGGCGATGGCTTGACCGTTGTACACAGCGCGATAATGCTCATAATAAATGCAGCCAGATCTGGAAATGATGAATAAGGCCCCCTGAATTTTTCATAATGTACGCCTTGTAAATTTAATACTCCTACGAAATAAGGAGAGGTTAATTTAAAAAAAAAAAAATATGAAATTCCGTGATGTTTTACTATCTAGGAATCAATTTTTGCTCAAATTACGAGCGAAACCCCCGAAGCAAATGACAATCATTATCTCTAGAATTTGCCCACCCAACGACATGCTCGGTGTAATTATTCTTTCCCATTATATGCCCATTAACAAGTTTTTGTCCCTATATACTTGAAACAATATAAGTTCCGACATTTTATTTGTCTCGTTAATGTGTCCCTGATAATATTCTAGCTGAAAGGATTGAATCATAAAAATGGATCCGAATGCTTCAGGGGTACAAATCTTACAAATTGGTTTTAATGGGCTTGTGCTATGGCGCTTCAGGGGAAGATATAGTGGACTATCATATCTTGACATTGCAAGGATGCAAAGTCATCAACATGCAAAAAATTCCATCACTTTTTTCATCAAACAAATTTTTCCAAACTTTTTTGTCGAGCAAATTTTTTTGAACTTTCTTGTCGAGCAATTTTTTTTTCAAATTTTTTTGTTTTAAACTTTCTTGTTGAATAACTTTTTTTGAAATTTCTAGTCAAGCAATTTTTTTAAATTTCTTGTCAAGCAAATTTGTAGAATTTTCTTGTTGAACAAATTTTTATAAATTTTCTTGTTGAACAGTTTTATTTGAATTTTCTTGTTTTAAACTTTGTTGTCGAGCAATTTTTTTTAAAATTTTCTTGTTTTGAACTTTATTGTCGAGCAATTTTTTTTCAAATTTTCTTGTTTTGAACTTTGTTGTCGAGCAATTTTTTTTAAAATTTTCTTGTTTTGAACTTTATTGTCGAGCAATTTTTTTTCAAATTTTCTTGTTTTGAACTTTGTTGTCAAATAACTTTTCATCAATTTTCTTGAGGAACTTTCTTTAAATTTCTTGATTAACAAAGTTTGTAAACTATGAAAATCATTGCATTCCAAACAAATTCTTGACCCACAAAAAGATTGTAAATCAAATTTTAGAGCTCAAAAATCCTGAAAAATTTCTTTATCATTTAAAAGTTCAACATAAGCCCTTGCAAAAAAAATTCAGCCCAAAAAATCTAAATCTAATGTGGTAAATCTTTTAAAAAAAGATTTTTATCACCAGACATAAACATTATCAAACAAATTCGTTAAAAAAAGGGATCTGTATTTATAATTTTGATTTAACCTAAAATTTTAACAGTGTCATAACAGGGATTATGCCCTTTTTCAGTTATAACATTTAGCGTAAACATTTTTAGGCTTCAAGTGTCGATTTACGATCATCAGAGGGGAGAGAGAGATAAACGATAGAAAACCTGCCGCCACCTTTCTTCCTCAAAACTCACATCCACCTTCTTCCTAATTTTCTGCCTGACTCTTAAATCATCTTAATTAGGACTTTTTAAATTCTTTCGAAACTAAATGACCCGAAAACGAGGACCAACGTGGACGTTATTAAAATTTCTACCTCACACACATGGACACAGTCGAAAAAATGTCATTACCCAAAACCCTAAAGTGTAAAAAAATAGAAAAAACTTGTTTATAACAAAAAAATTTTTTGTTTAACGACGAAAAAAGAAAAATATTTAAGTGGACAAGTTGATTAATTTTTGTGAATGTAAAATACTTCATTAAAAACTAGAAACAAATGTTAGCTTGGAATCACGTAGACTATTTACACTAAGCGTATGATTTATTTAGTTATTTTTTTGTTTTCATAAGCACCCTTCCTTCTTTTTTTTTTATAATGTTACCTAAAGAGGCAGGGAGCAAGGGGCGATATATATGCGAAGGTCCATAGACCCATGTTTTCAACGCATGGGGTCCTATTTCGAAAAGTTTCAAATCCAATTATAAAACAAACCTGCCGCGTCTGTTTTTTTTTTCCTTCAAAGTTCCTGCATTTTTATCCATAAATTCAGAGATCTTTATGGTTTTGTTTTTCGTATTATTTATTTTTATTTTTTAAAATTTTGATGTGACTTTGCAGGGTGTATTTTTGTCAAATATTAAAAATGTCCGCAACCGGTGCCCACAATAATATCCCACACTTTTTTCTTTTAACAAACATTAAATATTTTTACAGCGAAGGAGTATATATATCTCTTTTAACCGGCTAATTTAATCAAACCATTCAACATTCTTTGAATATTTTAAAAGTGTCAACGTTTAAATATCAAATCGAGTTCTGTCAATATATCTCAATTACGTTTTTAAAAAAAAATTCTTTAAATAAATATTTCACCGTCAAAAATGCAACATCTGGAAATCTATTAGTCAAGAATGTTTTCAAAAAACGATTAAAGAAGTCTTTGTATTTAAAGAAATCTTTCCTGAAAGAATCACATACATTATGATAAAAATGTGAGTTTGAATTGAAAAATTATGATAATTAACTTTTTAAAAAAATGTTGCATTTCATTTTAAAAACTTAAAATATCCAAAAATATACCGGCGTAATTAAACTTTTTATCTAAAGTCATTTGTTTTCATTATTAATCAATTAGTTTAGGGAAGTGACATTGCCTAGCTGCATTGAAACCGATGGAGCAAAGAAAAGGAATAAAAAAAAAAACAAGTTTGGGCCTATTAATGGTGTTGATAATTTTATTTTTTTTTTGTTCGAGCTCTTAAATGGTGCATGAGCTATTTGGTCGTAATTTTTTCATCGTTTTGCAATTGATTGAATAAGCATGATGATGGCAATATAGTGGATGCTTGCCTTGAAAATAGATCAAACGTATTTCAGAGCAGATTAATTAACAAATAATGATTTATTTATATCGAGTCGTGGCTATTAATCAGTTCATTAGTAGTCGAAATTCATGTTCAGTTTGATTTTAATTTTTAAACCTTTGGGGGATAAAAACGAAGTCAAAGGAAATCCCGTCTGGATTTTTATTTATAAGTCCTTAATTAAAACCTTGAGGTTGGATGATCAGTCCGAAGGGTGGGATAAGGCATCCGGTTTTTTGAATAAAATGAAAAAACTTTTAATTAATTATCTGACCAATTTCTGCATTGAACAAACTATTGCCATGTGTACGCATTCTTTTAAAAAATTAAATTATCAAATCTTCCCATGTTAAATTCTTTTTGACATAATTCTCAGAAGCTCGAATTAAATTACAAAAAAAAAGAAACAGAAGCTTTGCCAATTATCCCATTCTTTCCCATGGGTTAAAGCGAAAAAGTCGCGGGAAAAGTTTTCAACTTCTCACAGTCTTAATATTAAAAAAAAAAAATTCTCCTGTGGGATAGCTCAACTAATACATAAGATAAACATGAAATCTAATCGTTTCGATCAATTAGGCTTAATTAAAAAGTTCTCAAATATGTATAACCATGCAAATGCGAGACATATGGCTAAATAAGACATATTATTATTAAATATGCTTACGCGCGGATCGACGAAAAAAAAAACGAAAAATAACCCGAATCAGTGTTTTATCTTTTAAAAAAATTTTTTTTTCTTTATAAAAATATTTTGTTAAGCACCTTTAGGCGTTAGATAAAATTCATTTGCTTCCTCGTTCGTTTATGACAATCACTTGAGGCGAGGGAGGGCGGATTTTTTGGTAAAAATTTTTTTAACCCTCATAAAAATTTTTGGTATAAGATTTTTACAGTATTAATTATAGTTTTCATATTTTGAATACGTAGGGGGATTATTAACGTCTTTAAATAATTAAAAAAGATAGAGTTCCCTTCGAAATTTTTAAAAGATTCCCCCATGGAATGTAGCCTTGAGATGAAATGAACATCAGGCCAAGATTTGCGAAAAAAAAATTGTTTAGTTTTTTTGCACTCACCATTTGTTCCCCCCGTGAGATCGTCCTTCAATTTTTTTGGCTTTTAAATTTGGTAATAAAATAATTAGGGAATCTTGGATCTTAAGAAGGGGCTAAGAGAGGGCGGGCGGGTAGTGGTTAATTAACCAAAGGCCAAAATAACTGAACAGCTTGAGCTCGACTTAAGAAGCTTAAGGACTAGAGTCAAAGTTGGGCCAAAGCTTGGTGAGGCTGGATAGGGGCTCAGCAAACATAGTTTCCCTTCTAGTCACGGGTCTTATCTTGGCCTACAAAATCCTGCCTATGCCGTAGAAGACCTTATTTAAGATGATTAAGATTCGAATAGTCTTGCAGCCCAGTCCTGAAGAGAATTTCGGGCTATTTAGAACAAAAAGAAACCAGATGCCCACTCGACCCTCCAATTCCTCCACGACCTAAAATCTCTTTCAACGTCCCTGGCGCCTAAACACTATCCCGACAAGTAAACTGATCCCCAAAAAAACACTAAACCCATTCGTGATTTCAAGTAACATAATAACCGAATACTTTTTTTTATATAAACTTTGGGAAGCCGCAAAAAAAAGCGCTTGGAAAAAATTGTGAATAACGTTATTATAATTTTATCATTCCTCCGCACGTGCAACGATCTCAGGATTACCTTAACCCAGTATTAACTCCTCGAATGGCGTGGTAAGAATGTGTAGGTACAACATTTTTTCCATCCTTCATTCATCATATACTTATCTTCCGGCTTGCTACAATTTTTTAATCAAATCTCATCATTTCGTGATAGATTTGGAAAGATATTTTTTGTTTCGAAGTTCCTTCTTCTTTAATGAGTTATGAATATGAAATCCCTTTTACTTTTTTTTTTAGGGATTTCAATATTTTCAAGTGTTTTCATAATAAAAAAAAATTTAACAAAAAACAAAATGCTTTCATATCTTTAGGTGCTTCATGTTCAATCCTTCCCCTATCACACCATAACGAAAAAAAAAAAAAACAACCCAGTTAATGGGGAAAAAATAAAATATAATACGGTTTACAAGTTAAACCCTTTAACGAACACGTCAAATGGGCTATAAAACAACTTGGTTTTATCAACTAGGAATTTAATAGTCATCTGTTTTGCTTTTTCTTTTATATAAAATCTTAAACCTTCTGTCAACAACTCAACTACTTGGAAGTATGTAAGCAAACTTACATGAAAATGTGCTCGAGTTTCTTCTATGATAATGAAAAATCCCAGCAGATTAATCTCATTGTGCTCTAAATAGATAAAAAGGATTCTATTGTCAGGATGCGGTGAGGCCCCCTCGCGTATCTACGAAAATAATTTGTCACTTTTCTCGATGTAAGAATAGAAAAGAGCACCGAATTTACCTTGTTACACAAAAGACGTGACCGGTTATAGAAACTTCTTTATTTTCCCTCAGCGTATCATAAATAAATTTACTGTCAACACTCTTTGTTAATTGTAGTAGTTCCTTTTGTTAATTTTGGCTGTGTCATAAATTTTAGTATGGGATATTGTGTAAATCGGTCGCAATTGGGTTGGATCGGCCTAATTTTTTTGGGCAAGATATTTTATAGAGTTCAAGAGATATTTTTTATTGCATCGGCGGTTTAGGGTGAGTAACTTTATCTCTGGCATTCCTTTTAGTTTCATAAACTGCAACTTTCACAAATGAAGAGAGTGACTTCAGCTCAATTCTTCAAAAACTTGGTTAAAAACCAAGTGCAACAGCAAAATAATTTAATCCAAATCCCACTTTTCAATCCAAAATAACTTGCTCGAAATCCCAAATGCAAAATAACCCACTCGATATTCACAAAATTCTAAAACATTTCTCTTCGTTCCAATCTAAAATCATCTCGAATACTTTTCATATCAACTAAGTAGCCTGCACACTATATAACATTTCTGCCTGAAGGCCTTAAGATACCTTATGATCTCTAAAACACTTAAATTATAGGTTTTAAAGAGTCAATGATTCCAAATTCTAACTAGTATCATCAAAGTTGAAAACTGAAAAAAAATCCTTCAAAAAAAAAAAAAGGTTTAGAATTAGCTCCTACAACCTGACCTTTATTAACTTCATCTTGATTTGATTTATAAGAAAAATCCAGGAAAATAAAACAAAATTCCCCACTTCGTTTTTAAACATTTTTGCCCATAATTCTAATGCTTTGCGATAAAAACATATTCCAGCCACATAAATCCCATTGTTGACATTTTTATACGTCCAAATGACCAAATACTTGGAAATAAAACTGCAGGTGTACATTTGTGTATTTTAAAGAATAATACACTACATACATTTCATACCAAGTCAACTCGCAGATAAAAATAAATCCACCTGCCAAATAAACCTTGCAGTTCATCTTCCACTTGCTCATAAAGATTTCTATTCAAAACGTACAAGCAACAGGAAATAACATTAGCCAAATAATAACCTTTAACCTACAAGAAATAAACTATAAATTTTAAGTGTTGCAGATTAACTTCATGATTGGAAAATAAGCATATGAAATGCTTCAAGCTAATGCCTAACCTATCTGCTCACGTAAATCATGATTGCGAATGTAAAATAAGAAATTTTTTTTTCACCGTTATACGGGAATTTGTTTTCAAGACGTTCAGGATTTCCCGACAGCCATCTTTAATTTTATCAAAAAATCAGGACTTACTTTCCACTCCAGTCACATTGATCCCCCATAATATTAGCCGTGCTGGAACTAAATATCACAAACAATAAAAAAGTCCTTATTATACAATTTGTAAAAATATCCGTAACATTATGCCGTAAATAATTTCCGCGGGCACTTCTATGTACATTACAATTTTCGAATGTGTAAAAATCACCGCCATTAGTATCCCGGCAGGATTTAGACTCACTTTCACCGAACTTATCACATGAAATCCTATCCTTCATACCACCACACGAACCCGCCGATGATACCCGACCGTCAGCCGGGTAATTCGTCGACATTTTAAACAAAAAAATATTAACCGTCACATTGAAACCGTATTAATCCTTTTTGATTTTCCCCGGAGAAAAAAAACCCGCGGAGGGATGACTGATGAACCAAATATTTCAGACAAAAAATCAACAACGGTCTGCCACATCGCACATCCATCCAACCACTGCTCTCAGCTGAAACCGAACTCGAGATTGTTCACCACGAAACAAGTGGTTTAGGATCTTCGGCTATTTCCGTCGAAACATCTAATCGCATAAGGTAAACATAACCTCAACCAAACAAGTTTATTACAATGCTTTGCCTATTGACAGATATATAACGAAATAAAACTCTGTTTTTATTTTTGATTTTTTTTCCTACGAATATTCACCCTCTTGTAAAATATACGATTTGGAATACACTGCCCTTATGAAAACAACCCTTATTTAGAAATTTTACGAAAAAAGATACGTTCAGAGTAAATAGAACCTAAGTAAAATGGGGTTTTCGACTTGTTTTTAACTTTTTTAAATTCATATGTTGGTAAAATTGTCACGTACGAAATGGAACTATTCAACCAAGCAATTTACGATCACTTATTCCCTTCTAAGTTTATAATTAAGCGTATCAGACCTGTTTTCAGCAGGTATTTTTTTTTCTTATTTTACTTTCGGACCACCTTAAGATTTTTGTATACCTGAATCCTTGCGGTTTCGTGTAACCGTCGTTTATGATTTTTTTTCGTTTTTACTTTCCATTTCTAAATAAGGCATCCCATCCCCCTTTTTTGTATTGGTTCTTTTAGGTTTATCGTGGCTATTCCGATTTATCATCTGATCTTTATGGATTGTATTTCTACCAGACAGACGGCGGGAAGTGGTAAGTATAGGTCTGCGCTTTTCACCTTAATTTAGACTCATAAAATCTGGCATTTAGGCGACTATAATGCGTTTATTGATCAAAAAATTTTATGCGGGGTGTTAAAATCTTAAAATTTTAACTGGCAAGGATAAAAAGTTGTAAAAAAATTATGTGGAAGTCTTTGCTGCAGGGATTGTGTTCAGGGCCGGAAGAAACTTCGGCACTGCTATCGCGATTACGCCGCCATGATGCATGTTTGGGAATCAGTCAGGCTGTGGATTATTTGAGCGGCCATGTTTGTTTTGGTAATGCTTACAAAATGTTAAACGTGTGATCGTTTGATTTTTGACTTAAAAAGCTTGATTTTCTAATTTCGAGCTCCTCAAAGATTCATTTTTTCTTATTTTTGTAATCTACGTTAACTATGCAGACGAAATTATCCACAGCCTGAACGATAAACCGTTATGCAATATGGATAAATCTCATGGAAAGACGTACAAACCATGCAATGTTTGAAGGATTTATTCAGAAAATCAAAATAATGAATTTATAACCTAATCTGGTTAGAATTCATTCTGGCTTTCGAGAGAAAAAGGTGAGTGCTGTGCGGGGACGGCACCAAGGGGGAGCCAAGCGGGGGCCGTGGCCCCAGCTGGAAAAAGATTGGCCCCCATTGGCCCTACCTATTTGGGAAGAACAGTAACATTGCTGTAATGTAACACTGTTCGACTTTGGCCCCGCATGAAAATTTGTGGCCCACCCTTGGCCCCATCCAGAGTTTTTTTCTGGCGCCGCCACTGGTGCTGAGTTGTCAGTGATGCAGCATCGGTCAGAAATTTTTCCCAGGGAAGGGAGGGAGCAGTAAAACGGCCAATAGCTTCATTTTGCAAGGTGTATGTTCTCGGCAGCCAAAAATAATCATTAATTAGTCATCTTTCCAATAAAATTTCTCGCTTCTGACAAGGAAAGTAGTCAAAAAGGCTTCGTTACTTTATCCAGTTGTAGAATTTTCCACCTGCCCAAAAGACCTATTTAAAATTCTCCTTTAATTCAACAAATCCCACAAATATTTCTACCAAATCAATATGCACGCCCTCATTCAAATCCTCCAATAATAAATATCTAAGCTGCCTAACATAAAAGCCCATTTAATCCGGTTAATTACAGTTTAAACCAGCAAATTGATTTCCATAACGAAACAAAAAATCGAACAATTGATTAATTAATAAAATAATTTGCAAAGATAACATCGATTAATAGCAGAAAAAACAGGAACAAGTTGTTATTGGAACTGTCAACAGAAATCCTCGTGGGTGTCCTTTTAGGCTTTTAGCTGCGCTACAAACCGGAATCATAGAATCATTATTAAAGAAGATTGTCTTAAAAAACTAACCGATCATGATGAAACTTTTAAAAAAAATCAGAACAAGAGCCAAAAAAAATGAAAACAAACAATCTTAACGTGATAAGATTGTTAAAAGTAATAAGGTAACCGCATAAAGATCGTGACTTATCGTTCAATCTACACACAAAAGAGCCATTCTAATTTTGTCGCTTAATTTTAAACTTTCTTGACAGAAGTATGTTAATTAACTAGGTGTTAGCGACGCTATCTCCCCTGTGTCTTGTTCCCAATCTGAAAACTTGTCAGATGAAGGGATAAGATTCGTAAGTTTCGACTCATATTAGGGTCGAAAAATCGTATCCTCATCCCTTCAAAAATCAGCTTCCCCTCTTAAATATTTATGTTAATATAATAAAAACAAAAGGAGAAAAAAAATGGAGATTAGCCTGTGCGAGGTGTAGACCGCAGTGTTGCCCTCTTATAGAAACCAAAACCAGATTTTTTAATATAGAGGCAATCGTGTGATCGCGCATTAATTATGCTTTTAGCACGTGTTACCGCGGGTGTAGCCACCACACCTTTTTTATAAAATGTTCACGACTTTTGCGAAGTTGAAGACTGATATCTCGTAAGAAAGTTAACTTTATTTTATTGTTTTCGGTCTTTCGTAAATTTTTAAGTGTAGGAAATGAAAATACTGACTGAGCGATAAGAAAGTATTTGTTTATACTAAGGGCCTTCAAGCTAAGACTTTTTAACGCCCTTCGAATTCCAGGTTTTGGGTTTTGTTTTAAAATCAAAAGGGTTATGCAATGTTTTATCAATCGCAGGGAAAAGAATGTCCGATTGCGATTTTCCTAAGGAGCCTAATAGGGAGTGGACAATTTGATGAGTCGACTGCTACATAGGGGTACACCATTTTCCCAATTTCTTTCGGGTTGGCGCGGTTGTCTCTTCTTCCTGCGACTGCAACTGAGGCCGCGATCGTCTCCCTTCTTTCTACGACCGCAACTGAGGCCACAGCGGTCTCCCTTCTTCCTGCAACCGCGACTACGGCCGCGGCCGTCTCCTTTCTTCCTGCGACCGGGACCGCGGTCGTCTCCCTTTTTCCTCCAACCACAACTGAGGTCGCGGCCGTCTCCCTTCTTTCTCCGACCGCAACTGAGGCCGCAGCGGTCTCCCTTATTCCTCCAACCGCAACTGGGGCCGCGGCCGTCTCCCTTCTTTCTCCGACCGCAACTGAGGCCGCAGTGGTCTCCCTTATTCCTCCAACCGCAACTGAGGCCGCGGCCGTCTCCCTTCTTTCTCCGACCGCAACTGAGGCCGCGGCCGTCTCCTTGCTTCCTGCGACCGGGACCGTGGCCGTCTTTCTTCTTCATGCGGACTCCTTCCATTAAAAAAAATAACTCAGGAGCTTCAGCTTCTTCTAGCTATTGCTCGGCTAATCTTACAAATATCTCTGCCCTTCCTCCTCACGAAATCTGTCCTCCAACATTCCTCGCAAGCCCTTGAAAAAATTCATATCACACATGCCGAAATTTATTTTCCTAGCACAACACCTATCCACAAAGCCATTTTAATTTAACCTCATAAAATTTTATAGCTTAAAATAAATTGGGATTACCTTCAATAGAACCCGAGTAAAAGTTATTTCTACTACAAAACATATTTCTAATTTTTTCCTAAGGAGGCATCATCGTAAAAGTATAAGGGCAAAGCTTTTTAATCGCCTTTTTAACGTGCGGACGTGTTAAGAATCGAATTACTTTATTCTAATACCTTAAGTTTCGGTGACTGGAGTATTTCATGTAACAAGTATTTTTCTTATCCCCGAACTAGTTTTGTCCTATTTTAGATAAACCCACTTTTTATCGCTAATAATACTTACCACAATAAGTTGCGCCTTCTTTATTATTATCGTATATAAAAAAAAAAAAGAATTGGAGTACTTTTATCTCCGTGAATGCATTAACCGGGAGAAAACGAGATAAAAACGATAAATGCCTTTGGAATTACAACTAACCTGGCGTGTAGTAAATGCATTATTGATGTAGGGAGGTATTCTTAAATATATATCCTTACTGGACGAAACAATATATAAAAAAGCTGATATAAAAAAATGCATTAGAAAAAATTTTTTTTTATCGGCATTTACATATTTATAGGTACAATTGCTCTGGTTCGTGCTTCAATGCGGTTTCATGTCTTAACGCGTGCGGCACTGGGTAAGGGCAAATATTCTTGTAACTTACTTCTTTTGCAATGTTTGGACATTCCTCGCAAATGCATTCTTCGTCGCATACTTCTTCGGACGTTTCGTCTGATGCTTCGATGATCGGATCCTGTCGTTTGGCCATTCTCTTCATCCATCGTAAGCGGTTTTCTTCCCAGTCTTTAGGTATGCGAGTCATTTTTTTAAAATTTTCAAGTAATAGTCTTTTGCTGAAAAGAAGAAAGAAAAAGAGTAAGGACTAGTTGAGACCTGCAAGTGAGCAAAACAGAGGCGTTATAATTGACTGTCCCGTAAACATTTTTGGAACCTCTTGTAAAAATTGGCGTCATATTCTGCTCCCTTAAGCGTCAAACACAAATCTAATGTATTCGCCTCCCTTAAGAAAAATCTGAAACGGCGCCACTGGAGCCAAATGAGCAAGAGCTAACGTTAATTAGTAGAGAGACTATAATCTGAGTCGCCAATTAGAAGGGTCACGTGGGGAACCAAGCCAATGAAATAGAAGAAAAGGGGAACCGAACCAATCAGAAAGTGAACATGATGGAAGTTGGCGTCTCTCTGATAATAGACTACTACTAATCAGGTATCTGCCTCTAAGTAAGGCTAATTAAAGTCAATCCTGCCGAAGAGTACAGCAGCTTATATGCTCTAAATTTCCTAATACCCCATTGGGTATGGCCTAAAAGCCTGAAGACTTTAATAGGTCTGTTGGCTGCCACCTTGATCTCCCTCCCTGATCGCCGCTTATTAAAAAAATAATAACAAATACTCACACTTCGTTTTTAAAAGTTGATTCCTTTACAAATTCTCTCTCATCTAAAGAAACGTTCCGATCGTAAGGAGTCATTCTGTTTTTTAGCCCAAGGGTCCTCATAGCTTCTTCGTATTGCTTAAAAGTGATCGAACCTCGGGCGAAAGGATCAAATGCACGATATACTGATTGCACGTGTTCTTCTGTGTATAATAAAGGAGGTTTGATTTCTCCTTGTCTAGCCAATATGCATTGGTTAATTAAGTCGACCAAAAACTGAACTGGGTTTTCGGGTTCGCTGTTCATTAACTGGCTGATTAAGAAGTTGAAAAATTCGTGAACGTAACGAATCCGTAAGTAATGATCTGCTTCAAGCTGCGCAATGGACATTATCTAAAAGAAAAAGTTAATTCGCATTATTTTGACTGTTAGTGACATAGGCATCAAATAAAAATAGAGGAAATGGCTACTAGATGGAGCTGGTCTCGCTGCTGATTCTGAAAAAAGGCGTTAGTTGGCACTGGTATCAACGTCACTATCAGACCTAGCAATGATATTATAAAACAGCGGCACTGGCGCCACCTAGCAGCCATCTTTGGAATTTTTATCTCGAGACTCTTTTTCATTCAAACTCCAGCTCCAGAAGAAAATTAAGGGAAAAGAAATCACAGTTTCCGCCATCAGGATAAAAAATTAGTTTTTTCCTCTCCACCCACTCGTGCCAAGTTGGAATACCAGCACCTGTCTCTTACGTTGAATTCCCATCACAATCAAGGCTACTAATAAATTAATTAGTACCGACTTTCTAATACTGATCGACGTGATTCTTATCCTCCCACCATTATTTACACCTAATACAAGTTAAAACTACTAAACATTTTATTAAACACTCAATCATACTTACCACAGGCCCAGAAGAAGCAGAACTCCGACTACTTTTCTGTGATTTTTCAGGCTTACTCGAAATCGATGACGATTTAGAAGCGGAAACCCTTTTCTCCTCATCGGCACTCAATTTGCAAGAACTAATGTTCGAAGTCGATCTCGGGAAATGCTGCCAGGAGATTTCATCCGATCCATGCCTTATATATCCCCCTTTAAACAAAGAAACAAACACGATTAACCTGATTTCAGTGCCAATCAAATGCCATTTTATACCTTCGCCGAACGCGAATGTGCAAGGGGCAATTCCGCAAGAATAAGTTGACGACTCAGAAGTTAAACGAGCATCTTTTGGGGTAGTTCCAGGTGGAACGAGCAATTCAGGAGATATGATCCCGTCTTCTGGGACAATTTCACAAGCAGTAGGCGGTTCAGTCTCAGCAACTCCTACGTGAGGAGGCTGAACCGACGACTCAGCAATATCCGCATTTTCAAATGGAACAGGCGGTTCAGTAGCGATTTCATTAGCTACAGGTGGCTCATCGGACGCATTTGCATTTTTCACGGAAACTTCACTCGATATAGACGACTTGGGAGTTACATTTTCATCATCCATCCCGTCAAAATAATATAAAATACTTTTTCCCCATTATTTATTTACATTTTTGAAATAAAAAATCGCTAAAGCTGTGAATTAATCCCCGCGAACTGGTTACAGTAGTCAACATCAATAATCTGATTAAAGGATAAAAACATAAAAAAATCTTAATAAAAATCGTTTATTTCAATAATAAATTAATAGTAACACACTCTCCGTAACAAATAAATTACTTCGACATAAAAATATCTTATAAAACAAAAAATAAACAAAAACGCCAACTTAATAGCAATTATCTGTCTATCATGCGTGCAGAAAATGATCGACTTTCACACGAATATTTACACAATCTAATCGTCATCATCATCATCATTACGATATCGGAAAGGTCCATCCTTTAGTCCTTCCTTCAAGTATCGCGGCATTGGCATCGTAATATAACCCATCAAATCTTGCACTAAACCGGAATTAGGGATGATTCTTCCCAAAAATGATTCGACGTCCTCGACAAGTTGACTTTTGTCAGCGTGTCTTTTACGTTGATGAAAGTTGGCTTTTAAATTTTCAACGACGTCTTGAAGTGATCTCTGAGTTTTCAATTTAATTTCTTCTAGTTGTGGCAAATTTCTTAAGGCTCTATGGATTTTTTCTCTGAGTTCGTAATCAGTTCCAGAAGCATGGTCTTGAAATCCTAAAAATAAACGTTCGGAAATATTGTTTGTTTTCCTATAACGAAAATTTAGCTGATTAATTAAAATGTGGAAGTACTTACCGAAGATAAAAATAAGAGTCGTTAATAATACAAATCGATGCATTTTTTTGGCGCGAAATGCGTTATTGAACGATATTGATAACACTGCTGACTGAATTGCTGAAGATACAGATTCGCGAACCGCGGAAACATAATTAATATATTTAGGCATGTTATTGTTTAACGTTTAGTTTGAAGGTTTTAATAGAATCAGGTACGGATTGAGGTAGAAATTTTTTTAAAATGTATTTTCCTTTTTTTCTAGAAAATATTTCTTTTCTGACAGGCAGTACTTTTTTTTTTTGAAAAAATGAAGTGATATTGACTTCAAATGTTTTAATAAGTAAAAAGTGAAAGAGGAAAATAAGAAAACTATCGGGACCTTGTAAGAGAAAATAAAAAAAAATCGAGGATGCCTCAAGGCTCTATATTAGGGCCGCTGCTATTCCAATCCTATATATTAATTAAAATTACTGATTTAGCGAATTTCAAAATCTCAGTACCTGTAGAAATCTTTATGTGAAATTTAGAAATGCAGATTTGCTCAGCAGGCAAGTTCAAAGACACTTAAGGAGCAGATTTAGACGAAAATTCCTTTCTCTCTTTCTCCACGAGAAAATGTCAGTTTTTATTGAATAAAACTTAGCTTAGTTGACAAATTAATCAAGCCAGACTCAGGTGCAGCTAGTCATAGGTCTGAAAAAAGCTTTTTGGGCGGGCGGAGGATAAGAGCTAACTCGTTAAAAGAAATAGGTCGGCTTGAGACTCCATATCTTTGGCAAAACTCTTAACTTTTAACTTCGGGTTAGCTCAGTCTCTTCAGGCCGCCCCTGGCATGCTATGCGCAATATTATATTATTGCAGTCACTATTTCTTGCATATCCAGCTTTCTCAGACTTTGAACCACTTCCGCAATTATTTTCATCCTAAAGCTGCTTTTACCATTGGCGCCACAAAAAATCCCTATTTATTTCCACTTCCAGCTTCTGTCCTGCAACCATGATTCATTCAAAAAACACGCACAAAAAAAATTTATATAATTTTATAATGGCTGATCTTTATCTCGAAACCTTCTCATTTTCGCTAATATCATACCTATTACAAAACATTAAAATGCCAAACCATAAAACAATTGTTTAGACTACTAGGCCCACACTGATATAAATTTAATGATGCATATCATTACAACCTTTGGCGACTTGAATTTATTACAAATTGCCCGACATTCGACCGCAATCGAAACTCCGACCATTTAAAAAAATCTTTCTTTCCGGCAATGAATCTTCCCGTGAATCAATTCTTCCTTGTTTTTCGTACTTGAAACTAACAAGGATACGAAAACAAGCGTTTGGCCATATAACCGTTGAGCGAATCGCTTCTTCCCCGTTTCATTTTCCCTCCATCATACTGATCGGGTAAAATGTTAAAATTTTGTTTTACGTTCATCATTCTGCAGGGTATGTATAACTTTCAATTATATTGTAAATTGAGGACTTTGGCCTAAAACACGAATTAGAACACAAACAACATTTTTAAGGAAATATAACAATGTCAGGTACGGTTTGTAAAAACATTTTTTTGTAAATTTTCAGCGTTCCTATTGGAGCATTCGGATTCAACACGATCACGCACACGACGTTTCGCCCCATCTCTTCTCTTCAGCCAGCTTTACGGTCGAAATTCAGTCCTAGACACTCTAACCGAAAAGCCAGGATCCGAGGGAAAGCCCAGAAGAAGACGAAACCTCAGCTCGATAATAACTCTTCTTTGGCCGCAAGTCGTGGGGCCGATAGAAAACGGGAAAATCCAGGAAAAAACATTCGAGGAAGTGCCTAGAACATTCCTGGAACATCACCTAGACCACATCAGAGAAAAAGCGAAAAATGAAGACGAATTACGGAAACAAGTTCGGGAATTCATGCAAAATTTCGCAAAACAAAACCCTAATTTCAACTACAAAACTTTCACTCTATCTCATCCTGAATTGAAACCGGAAAACCCGGTTAGATAGATTGTCGACAAATGCGTGATGCGGTATAAACGCGATTATCTAATGGAGATTATCCGGTATGGGCTTAGGAACTGCACTAAAACGATTACAAATTAAGAATCCATCGAGTTTTTATTGCTTTTTCAGTTTTTTTTTCTTTTATCATTTTACACTTAATTAATGAGTTAAATTGGTTAATTAGGTTCATTTAAGATTCAGAGTTGAATGCTTCGAATGCAGATTAGGTTTAAAGGGGATAAGATACGTGTACATAAAAATTGAAAGACATAAAACAAACACTTTTTATGATTTCTTTTAAAGTTTTTTTTAGTAGTCGAAGTGATAAAAAACGGGGAGATAGGTATATAGGACCAATCATTAAATGATTACAATTTAATTTAAGAGAGTGCTGAAAAGATTTTAAAAAGATATGGACTTTTAATCGTTTTCAGGACTATCATTTATGATTTGGGATGTGGAGTTAAGGAAGTGATGGCCATGTTATGGAAATGCCATTCAGCAATCTCAAACGTCAATGTCAGCAATGTGTATACTATTTCATTGAAATAACCGTATTTGTTGTAATCATTGTGTATTATTTCAGGGTTGAAATAAATTATTTTATTTATTAATTACTGAAGGTTTATTTAATTTTCCTTGATTTCTTAGGGAGACATAAAAACGTGATAGTCGGTCATGTGCTGAGATTTTGGTTACTGCTCTAAAGATTGAAATTGAGCTGAACAAAGATAACACGGGATGTTAGGAAATGTCCAGTTAGAAAATTTGTGATAGCAGATTTTGCAATTATTCTCACCCACACTGGAGACACGAAGAATGTCTTTGGAAGCACTTGCAGCGAATTTGTCGACACAAACAATGATTCTGTGGCACTAAAAACGACTTTGGGCAGTGGCGTAACAACCGGGCCCGCTAGTTCCCTCTTGCGAGGGGGCCCTCGGCATAATTCATTCTTCATGGGGGTTCCCAAGAAATTTTCTAAATCTTTAACGGGGGCCCCACTTATTGAATCTGCGGGGGGCCCCGAAAATATTGTTACGCCACTGACTTTGGGTGAAACTTTCAACGATTGCCAGCACTAATAACAAATTCAGCGACAGCGACAACGATTTCAGAGGTACTAACAAAAACTTGGTAGCACTAGACATGAGTTTGATGACACTAACAACGACGTTGGCGATGCTGACAACGATTTCGGCGACATTAACACCGACTTCGGTGATACCAACACAATTTCGGCAACACCGCCAAAATCGCTGTTGGTGTCTAGGAAGGCTGAAAGAGGGGGTGGACACTCAGTTTTCAGATTTAAAAAATCAAGTGACTGGCAGCCACTAATTAGCAAATCCGTGTTCGAGTATTCAGTTTTAAACGAAAAAAAAGACTGTCTACATCATCCGTCGAATTGCTGATCACGGGTTTGCTAATTAATAGTGTATGATGATGAGTGCCCACTCCCTCTTTCAGCCTCCCTATTAGTGTCTTAACATTCATTGCTAGTGCCTCCAATCTTTGTTTGTGTCACCCAAGTTGTTGTTAGTGTCGCCAAAATCGTTGACAGTGTTTTTGAAATCTAAAGAGGCGTTTAGGTTGAGACTTGAGTCCTTGATTGGAGGGCACTGGGCTCAAATTAAGTAACTGCATAGGTGGAGCATTATGCTAGAGGTCTGCGCGGGCCGAAATTTTCCGGCCCGCGCGGGCCCGCACTGACTTTTAATAGGCCCGGCCCGGCCCGGGCCCGCAGCCTCTACCGTTTTCGGCGGCCCAGCCCGCCGCAACCCGCATTTTAAAAA